>CM067509.1:28884387-28951315 GCA_034509495.1 Acestrorhynchus altus
GAGGGGAGCAGGGCAGAACAAATGTGTGTGATGGATGATGCAGTTGGACCTCTTTCTGCATGTGGAAGTGTAAATATCCATGGTGGTGGGAAGGTTGACTCCTCTGTGCAGCCTTCACCACCCTCTGCAGAGATTTCCTCTCCGCAGTAGACCAGCTTCCGTGTCACACGTTGATGTCGGAGCACAGAATCCTCTCCACTGCACATCCTTAGAAGGAGGTGAGGACTGAGCTCCTGAGTTCAGAACATCTCAAGAGCCTGAGGAAGTATAGCTACTGATGTCCCTTCCTGGTTAGTCTGCAATTGTTGTTGCCCCAGGTGAGGTTGTTACTCAGGTGCGACTGGAGACCACTTCCACTGCAAATCTTTGTCTTCTTTACATTGATACAGACATTGTTCTCCTGCACCAACCTCCACCTCCTGCCTGCAGTTGACTCAGCTCTGTTTGCACGCATCCAGCTACTGCTGTTCTGTCTGCTGTGTCATCTGACAGCCTGGATTGGTAGGTGAGCAGTGTTAACAGGAGGGGGCTCAAAACAGAGCCTTGAGGGGAGCCAGTCCTGAGGATTATGGTGGAGGATGAAATGTTGTGGAATCTCACAGACTGCGGCCTGTTGGTCAGGAAGCAACACCACCATAGAGTGAGGAGCTCAGTCTGAACATGAGGGGTTTGTGAGCCAGGGTCTGTGGAATCAAGTGTTAAAAGAACTTTGTACACAGTCGACCATAATAATCATACACAGTGAAGTGTAACATTGTTCACATTGTTCAAGGAACTGTAGATGCTTAAATATCATTTTGACATTTTATAATCTGCCAATATGAAGTACAAGAGTTTGTTCCAACATGTTGTTTTTAACAAACAGCAAGCTGTGTGTGTGTGTGTGTGTGTGTGTGTGTGCGTGCGGTTGAGCGTGTTTCAATGAAAAATGCAAGCCTCTTAATAAACTTACCTTTTAGCTGTCATCCAAACCGCAGTTCATTATCCGGAGCTCCTGACAGCGCTGTCATCATTAACTAATCACCCAACACACTCTGCTTCGTCCTCCACTTTAATTTCATCTGACGTGCCATTGGTGAGGCCACTGATCTCTGTAATTCCTTCAGTAAATGCATTCATCCCTCCAAAGTCGCTTCCAAATCGTGGTGTTAAGAGTGTAATAGGCTGAATTTATCAGTCAGAGAGTCGACTAATAAAGATGAAAGTGGGACACAACCTGACCCATTTTGGCTTTTGCTAAATAATCTCTATTAAAGATCTTTTAATATTAATTTGTACAAGAAGCCTCCAGCCCTGCACACCTGAACATACCCACTTTGTTTTTAATCACCAGCTATGAGGCACAAATGGCAATTTTACAACCCAATAGATAGGGATAAATATGTGACTGAATCTATTCTGTGTACTAGATTTTTACTAAGGATACCCATCAAAAACATAGTTACACAAAAACTGCACCTAGGAAGTGGGACACAAAGGAAGATATATGTTACCAGGAACAATACATGATTTACATTTTAGAGAGAGACTGATATGGGCAAATAACTAAGTAAATAAATAAATAAATAAATAAAGTTACTCTACAGACCCCTCACTGCAGTAATGATCATGATTAAAAGCAGTAACTGTCTGTAAGGATGCAGACATTCTGAGAAAAGGTT
Source organism: Acestrorhynchus altus (assembly GCA_034509495.1). Taxonomy (NCBI): domain Eukaryota; kingdom Metazoa; phylum Chordata; class Actinopteri; order Characiformes; family Acestrorhynchidae; genus Acestrorhynchus; species Acestrorhynchus altus. Next base: position 28,886,049 of record CM067509.1, read on the forward strand.
GTGTTTCAGGAACATTCATGATCCATTGGGCAAGTTTCCTCTGCCATATGTCTGATGTGAGTGTGTATCCTTCACCCCTAAGTGTATCCCCTCATTTGCCCATCGCCACTCCAGATTAGCCACCTGCTCACTGCGTGCCTGTTTTAGCTTAGTGGAGTTCCCATCACATGAGCCAAGTATGCAGGCCATGTGGCACATTTACTCTTCAGATCACCCAGTCTTTTCCCCATCTCCCCTTTCGCTGTGTATTTGTGTGTGTGTTGTATCGTGTGTAGTACCTCAGCACACACCATGCCAAGGCCAGACTTTGCATATGTTTAAAGGTTACAGTGATGAGAGAGAGAGAGAGAGAGAGAGAGAGAGAGAGAGAGAGAGAGAGAGACTTGCGTTTGCTGGAGTAGGGAAGGCTTTCTACTAGGCTTTGGAACATTTCTGTATTTGATTGCATTTACCAACAAGAGAGTTAGCGAGATCAGGTTGTTGGTTGATAACTACCTCATCTCATCCCCAACTTGTCCCAAAATAATTGGATGGAGAATTTCATAGTTCCACTGCTCCACAGCTATTACCCCTTATTTTATTTCTGTAGCCCGCACATGGTATTTGAAATGGAATGCATCAAGTTTACCTGATCTAGAAGATCCAATTCTGTGGCAGGGACTAGACATGCATCTGTTTGTAACTCAGTAGTCTCTCTCTCTCTCTCTCTCTCTCTCTCTCTCTCTCTCTCTCCCTCTCTGAGCAGGTGTGAGTGTGCTAAGGTGGTTGAGCTATTGGCTGGATTTGTGCACACAGAGATCAACTCGTTCACACACCACAGATGCTCTGTTGTGTGCATCTCTGTCTCTCTCTCTCTCTCTCTCTCTCTCTCTCTCTCTCTCTCTATATATATATATATATATATATATATATATATATATATATATATATATATATATATATATATATAAATGTCTTAAATATAACTGTCCTTTTATCATGCTATTTAAAGTTTCCATACAAGGATCTTAAGACTACAGATAATGATGAAATTGGTATTTGATGATAACTATGTTTATCCCTTAACCCTCTCCAAACAGCTGTTTCAACAAATCTCACGTTGTCTAAGATATTTGCTTCCCAGTTCTTTGAAAAAGTCAGGTTTAGGCACTGAGTCATGGTGCGAGAGGGACGTCCATCCAACCCAGCCAGAAAGAGGGAGGCAAATTATTATCTTCAGGACTATGAGAATTGTATTTCTGATCTGATGATGATGGCACTGGTTGCACCACTCAGGACTACATTATGTGTTGTTTGACTAATATTTATTCATATTTCTGATCTCCTGAAATTGTGATGAATCTGAGGTATATAATGCATGATATTGTGACCATAAAAGACAAAAAATAAATAATAATAATAATAATAATAATAATAATAATAATAATAATAATAGTCATCAGTTTATTACTATTGTTATGTCACTTTTATTGGAAAAATATCTTTGTTGGAGTAAAACAGTTCTATAAATTTCAATTTACGGTTCATTACATTTAATGTATGTACATTAATTATTTTATTAAAAAATACAAAAACAAAAACATGAAATACATGTCATTTTTAATATCCAGATGTGATTTTAAAACATCTTGATTGGCTGAATGAGGTGTTTTAGATTTTAGTTGAAGTCTGCTGGACGGTAGAGTGGTGACCCCTGCTATATATTGAAAAAGCAGGAAAAAAACTTTTTAAGCAGAACAAGAACCATGTAAAATCCCAAATGATTTTTTGAGTTGGCAGAGGTCTATAGGCATAGGTGGTAAAGAACTCTCGACAAGCTCATTTTTAAGAGCGTACTAAAAATCTAGTATCTGTACTCAGATTCCCCAGTAGATCCGAGTGGTGTTTTCTAAGATCTGACCATGTAAAGTAGCATTGTGCTTTGTCTGTACAACCCAGAGGTGGACCAGATCCTGACTGCCACAGTGGCTCGACTGGAGTCAGGTCAGCTTTTGTGGTCAGACCAGGAGGACAGAATTTATCAGGCCTAAATGAGACTCACATGTACACATCTCATTAGTTGTGTTTGCAGGCCCATTAATTTTTCCTTTGAGTGAGATCCTCTGCTGCCCAAACAAACATTGCACCATCTCCAGGAAGCCTGAATCGAACTGGCTCTGGATACGTGCATGCATGCTTTGGAAGGAATGGAAGGGTAGCGTAGAGACTGAACAAAACGGAAACAAAAGCAAGAAGCAATGTCCCTTGATTTCAGAGTGGAGAAGACTGCTGCTGGGACGAGGGCCAGCTGCAGTGCTCTTGAGGAATGAGGTGCCTTCATGAAGTGTGACGGTGAATCAGGCAGTGGTTAATGATTCCCTCCGTTTTGGTCTTCGCCTCTCATTGTGCTGTCTCTGTCACACACCTCCAGCATTAATAATGATGGAGCCCAGCGCATCTGTAGGCTGCCTGCGGTTAGTTTCTTGCTTGTTGTTTGCTGCCATACAGGAAATGTTCTCAGTCCTCCATCTCTTTCTTTCTGTCAGCCATCTCCACACAAAATGAAAAGATGCTAAAATAGTCACTTTTCCAAATGGCTCTGTGGCATGAAACCATAGAATAGCATGTTTGTAATAGAGATACAATATATACACACACATTCAGCTATTTTAGCTTGCATCCGTTAACTTGCTGACACAGATGTGCAAATGTACACACACAGAGTTCTCTGGAATGATTGGGCTCCAGCCAATACTGGTGATCACCCACTTAAGGCTTATGTGGTTGTATGCAGTCATGTGACAGCAGTATTCCTGAATGTAGTGTAAAACCTTTTGTAGAGACAGGGACTCTAAGAAAAGCAGGATCAACTATTTTTCATGCTCTTGATTACCAAAGGGAAAAAAAAAATGAGCAGACGTCCCAATACTTTTGTCAATTTAGTGTATGTATGCATTGCTGGTTTTAGATATTTAAAAGGTTTTCTAGTGTCACAATACCTAGCCAGGTAGTTAATGCAAGTGCTATTTGAATGTACAATAGAACTCTCTTCCCACTCATACATTAACCGAGCTGCCCTTGCTCTCTCTCTGGTCTTTTATAGTAGCAGTTAAGTCTCTCTGATAGTAATAGAATCCTCACATATTGGTCATATCTGTGCTCTTGTAGCACGAGTGGGCGAAAGATGCAAGTCGAATAGTTTGACCACCCACACTTACTCCAGCACTCAATAAAGCAGACTCATAATGTGAGCAGTTCCCTGCTGGATTAATGTTTTCAGTGCTATGTAGTGCAGGTCTTATATCCATGAGTCACTCAAAAGCCTTGCTTTTCCTGTAGTCTTTGGCGCAGACGACTAGCAAGCTGAGGAATACAAAGACTTTTGCCTGTTACAGGGTTTTCACAGATGTAGATCATGTCTGAAGCACTTTCATAAGCAGCCTTAGATTGAATACATCGGATATATGGCTGTGCAGTTGTAATAAGAATGGTCAGATCAGAGTGGCTGTGGTGGTCATCATTCATTGAGGGTTGTGTGTCAGCACTGGATGACATGATGAAAAAAGCTCCTGCCATACATAGACACTGGATATGGGACAAGCACGGTAAGAGTACACCTTCGTGGGATTTGTAATGTAGATATTGTACAGGTTGGGTTAAACAAACAAAACGAGTGTTAGAAGGACATGTGAGGTGTGTAAATTGGACGCAGTAGGTTTGAGTATGGGACCGGTTTGTTAAAGTTGAAGATTGAAGGGAATAGGGCTAAAGATGTGAGACAAATTGGGTAAAAGTACAGATTTGAGGTGATTGGTGTTGGTATGGGACAAGCTGACATTGCAGATTATATTGGGGCAGATGGGGTACAAGTGTAGACAAGTACTTCCTAATAGTACAGGTGGGGTAAGACCAAATTGGAGGTGGTATGTGCAATCATGAGGCAGATGGGGTACAACTGCAGATTTGAAGGTGTTGAGGGAATGGGTATGGGACAGTTGTGGTAAAAGTGCACATTGTAAGGGGTTGTGAGAGGAATGGGACAGATGGAGTAAAAGTGCAGATTTGTGTGGAACAAGTGGGGGATGCTTTCTACTAAAAAAGACAAAACAGGAAGAATGGAAGAGAGAAGAGGAGGAGAAAATAGATGATTATGGGAGAGAAGGAAGTGATATAGAAGAGAGAAGGAGTGGCAACAAGAGTAGGAGGTGAGTGTAATTGACAATGTCAGGTATCTGAGTGATGGATGGTCTGATTAACTTCCTGGCTGAGCTGCTCTCACAGATGGCACATTTGCAACGGCCAGCTGCCCCATCTCCTCTCATCCGCATTCACCCTCTCTCATATCCCTCTATCCTGTACCCACTCACCCCCATCACTTTCCTGAACCAAACTCACCCTCACTTCCCCCTCGCCCCCCTTCTGCAATCTCTGTTTGATATGCTCTTCATATTCTTCTACCCACTTACCTCCTCAAATTCATCCTCCATCACCTTCTCTCTCTCACTCTATGCTTACCTACTCACCCTTCTTCCATCCAATCTGCTTTCACCTTCTCGTGCCCCAACTGCTTCCATCCCACTCCCCCCATGTACTGTCAGATGGTGATCACATGTGTTCTTTGTTTCAGTAGTGAATACTAGAGAATTGTGCACAGTATCACTGCATGGCGTTCCATACCCAACCTCTACACAATGGTCTTCAGTGTACTCAACCCTCAGATGGTCAGACAGTTTTCCCATCCCCTTCAGGTTGCAATTTTCCCAATACCCTACCTTTATTCAGCATTTTTACCCCAACTATTCCACACTCACTAACTCCACCTCCAATCTGCTCCTTTATATATCACATACCTCCCACCCTACCCACTTCAGCCTGCACCTTTAGCCTATACATCCCATTCCTATTCCACCCGGGCGCATTCCAATCTAAATTTTGACCCATACTGGTTTACCCCCCACACTCCAATTTGCATTTTAACCAATCTGTCCCATTAACCCTCACCCCTACCCACTCTGCTCTGCACCTCACTCACCTCACTGCACCTTACATTTGTACTCCTACCCTATTTGGCCTAAGCCCACTTACCCCTTCCCCTCCAATTCGCATTGTACTCCAAATAATGGGATATTTGGAGAAAACATTTTCACTTACCCCTGCTAACCTGCTTTTCATCCCACAAATCCCGAATGTAGTTTAACTGCATACATTAAATTACCCATATGTTTTTAATGTGTGAGTGAATGGGTCTGTGTGATACACTGACCAGGCAACGTGGTTTTTAGGGTAATTAGTACATGTGAGACTAAAAGGCCATTTCAGAAATCGTACAATGTACTATATGTACAGTGCATCAGGCACTCACTGATGATCCTTCAGAACTTTCTACAGCTTGATTGGACACTCGTGGTAAATCCAGTTGATTGGACAGGATTTGGAAAGGCGCACACCTGTTTATATAAGGTCCCACAGCAGACAGTGCATGTCAGTGTACAAACCATGCCATGAAGTTGAAGGAACCTCCGAGACAGGATTGTATCAAGACACAGATGAATTTATGCTGCATTGAAGGTCCCAATGAGCACCATGGCCTCCATTATTTATAAATGGAAGAAGTTTTGAACCATCAGGACCACCGGTGATTGAGAAGTTCTGCAAAGAAGAATGGGAGAAATGTCCCACAAAAAGGTTTGCCAAGATTGTAGTGTCATACTCAAAAAGACACTCTATCCCTAACCTTAACCATATAACCTAAACCTAACCCTTAGTTTAACCCTAACCTTAACTATATAACCTAAACCTAACTTTTAGATTAGCCATAAAACCCAAACCTAAGCTGTTTTGTAAGCCTAATCTTAACTGTATGATTTGTATTTTAGTATTATATGTGTGTATTTTTGGAAATATGTTTGGACCAGGGAGAACCAGATTGAGAGCTGCTTCTTCTGCACTTTTACCTCACTTTCCCGATGCACGTAGAAAATGACCTCCTGGTTATACCTGGTTTGGGGGAATACTTTTGTTATTGCTACTATTGCTAAGTATTTTAGACCTTTGATCTTTGTTTGATCTAATACCTGGTGTGTTTTACTTCTCTAGTTTCCTTTACTTCTCCTATGTTCTATGTGCAAGATTGAGCTGATTGTGTTTGTGTATGTGTGTTCGTGTTTGTTTACACAGTTTGGACAGGTGTGCTCCCTGTTGCACTGTGCAGGGATTACGCAGTGCTGAGCGTATGTGCCAAACTCCTACAGCGAGAACACACTGGCTGAGCCACGGGACCTTAATATCATATCATTAATATCAGCTTCCACACTCCCATACACACACACACACACACACACACACACACACACACACACACACACACATACAAATGCTCATGCACACACTAGCCTGGCCCTGGAGAATTCACAGTACTGTAGGCACAGTAAAAGAATAGCAGCAGCTATTTCATGCTTTCTGGTATACAGAGTGGCCAGCTGTTCTTATGACACTGTGCATAAGGCTGTTTGTGTACCTGCAGGTACACTGTGTGTAGGTAGGCTGTGTTTGTGTGCCGACCAACAAAATATAATTCACCTGACTTTGTTAAATGCTTTTGAACTCCATCATACATAGAGTTTTGTAATATTCTCAGCAGTCTCTGTCTCTGTCTCTGAAATCTTCTACCGAGTCCTTTTCTTGCCCAGCTGGCCACCAGAACAAGTACAATCTCAAATTTGGTGTATGCAAATGGCAGAGTATGTGGGCTCCCCAGCTTGCCCTTTACAAATGCCAGGAGGGACAGCAGCGGAGCAGCAGAGCGCTGAAGCACAGTGCACCAGTGATGGAGAGTGTGTCCATCGCTTAAAAGAATACTTTATAGGATTTTTTTAGAATACTTTTTTTTTTTTACAGATTTCACAAACTTGTTAAACTCCAGGCAATCAACCAATAGATGTTCTGCACTTTTGGACTGGAACTATGGATGCTTATGTGAAATCAAAAAATGTCAGTTGGAATTCAGCTTCAGTATTTAAGCCATCCATGGCAGTGAACACACACATCCACTGAACGTATACAAGCCAGTGAGAACTGGTGCAGATGGGCATCAATTTGGGGTCAGGTGCCTTGCTCTAGGGAGCCTCAACCATGGATGTCAGTGCTAGGAATCAAACGATCTTTAGGTCCCAAATCCGCATCTCTCACTCCAGGCCATGGCTGCACATATTATATCTAAAGGGCTTCTTTACTAATGTCATCAGTATTTTTCTTTTTGTAAAGCTTTGACAGATTCCAAGTTTGATGTAGTTTTACTTCAAAACCAGTGTTTTCCAGCTCTTATATTTTACTAAAACCTGGACTCAAGAGGAATTTGTACATATATGACTAAAATGGCATTTACATAAATACAGGTCATAAATATAGACTTGTGCATACATGCAACATGCTAATCCGTACTGAATTCTTGTTATTTTGCAATCTGTTTAGGGCTGTAATTGTGATCCACAACCCACAATCCAACATGATCAGTTCTGGAAAGACCAGCCTAAGTTGGGCCGTTTGTTCCTGTTGGCCGTTCTGTTTCTGCAAGGCTGTGTTCGGTGCCATTTGTGGAAGCTGCGGGAGGCCCGTATCTTCTCCTAAAGCTTGGATGGCTGGAGAGCCATCTGCTGTGAGGAATTCAGAGATGCCCTAGAGTATGGGAAGCCTTGCTTTACAGCCATTTTTTTATTTTCTTTTGTTATTTTTTTCTGCCCCCCCTCCTTTTTTTTTCATAACTCTCCCACATCTTACACCCACTCCCTCCCACATCCTTGGTGCACTCTTTGTGTTTGTCCTCTTCCCCTCACACCCCCTCACACCCCATCTTTTCTGTGAAAAAAGAAGAGAGCTGGTGGTAATGTGCTCAATCAAGACCGTATTGTGAGTTATTAAGGTCACAGGCTGTCCAGGTTTCTGTATTCTCTGCTCTATTCCAGTTCCAAACACCTAATCCTCATCATCAATAGCTGTAGTACAAAGGTTAATTGAACAGTGACGGTGGACGCAGTGAAAATCCTTGAGAATTGCATCAAGAACCCCTGAATAAGGCCACAATGTGACCATGACGGGCTTGTTACCTGTTGGAATACATTACAGCAAATATGTTTACACTGCTGTAGCTCAGATCCTGTTTTTCATAGAACAACATGGTGAACTAAAGTAGTGAGTATTTGGGTAAGCTGGGTGTTTGACAGGATTTGTAAAGCCTGAATTGCACTCCACAACTAGCTAAAATTCATCCCAGTGGAATGTATTTAATTGTCCTTGAAGATTTGATGCATTGCATCCTACCTGCACTGAGAGCATCTCAGCTCAAAACTGCGAGCCAGGTCCTCTCATCCAACATCAGTGTCTGACCTTATAAATGTTCATCTGGATGAATGGAGTGGGATCTGTAGATTTAGAATGAGATATCATAAAAGCTCCTGTAGATGTAATCTTTATACATCCCAATACTTTTTTCAACATTGTAGCTGTCTGTGCATTATCGTAATATACAGCAGAAACCATGGAAAATGGGAGCATTGTTTATGGAGAATTTGTGTTTCTGACAGTGACTCTCCAACTCGCTTTGTTCACTTTCACACTGAAATCAAGCAGGCTGCTGGTAGTTGCTTCAGCCGATAAAAGGAGTTGAGTTTATTTCGGTTCAGTACTGTGGCCTGAGGCTTGCAGATGTGTTTGGACTGAGAGTAGTTTCGTTCTGAGGCAGGGAAAACATTGCTACTGATTTGACATGATCCAGTCCAAGCTGAATTGCAGTACAGTACAGTACTTTATAGGGTTCAGTGCTGGCGAGCCGTTTTTTGAGCCAAAACTTCAAGCGAGGCTTTTCAAGGTCACTGAGTAAATGTTGGAAGCTGTTTGTTTGAAAGCAAGACCCATCCCCAAAGGAGTGTTAAAGGTAGGTGTTTGTGATGGTTTGTGTATGTGTGAACTCCGCCCACTCCTGTCTCTCCAGATCTCCACCTGCAAAGGACGCATGAGTGGGCAGATGCAGGGTCTTCCCCCTGCCGCCAGGGAATGTGTTTATTTTTGTTTCAGTGTCTCATGGAGGAAAAAAAAAATCACATTAAATCCAGCTTCTGGAGCAAATCGATCAGCGCTGGTTTGCTTCTATTTTGTTTTTCTGTCTTCTGCAGATGGAGGTCTTGTCTCCTCATAGAGGAAAGCCAGTAACAGGTAAAGGAATGGTGTCTGTGGTTGGCACTGCCTGCAGGTCAGGCTTGCAGGTCTGCGATCAATACAAGAATTGGCTTTAAGAGACAAAATAAAAACACAATGTTGCTGCCAATTCCTGACCCCTTTAGGGAATATTCCAGTGCTTTTCTCTATCTGCTGTATCCATAATATACAGAAGACCAAAACTCACATTTCATAGAAACCAGTGAGTAGTTGCTGTGTGTTGGGAAGTAAACGACTATATCACTACAAACCACAACTATTACACACTAATAGAGCATTTCTAAAGAGATACAAGGGTGTAGGTTTGTTCCCAACATTGGTAACAAAAAAAACAAAAAAAACACACACACACATACACACACACACACACACACACACAAAATACAACAATAAACCCTTCAGTTGTCATGGTTAAATAGCTTCAACCCATCCATGCTGTGAACTGTCAAACACCGTCTCTGTTTCTCTCTCCCTCTCAACAGTCACTTTTTAATTCTACTAGTTTTCAATCCTGGTCCAGCCCCAGTACCGGTACCAGTCCAACCAGTGAACTAACTGACAAGTCCTTGTTGAGCCAAACTGAGTGTGTTACAGCAGGAAAACTCTAAAACAAGCAGAAGAATAATAACCCAAGACCAGGATTGAGAACCTCTGCTGAAACACAGGCACACCTGTGTTAATCAACATAAATTTAGCTGACACTCAGTCGTTCAAGCCTTATGTGATGTTTAAATTCCGAGCTTAAAATCCACTCCAGTGATGTGTTTCCCTCATCAACCAGCATGGGAAGGTTTTGCAGGCCAACAAGATAATTTACACATCTTTTTACATAACCTCAGGATAATCATTCTGATATTTAATTCAGAATGTGCTCATTTGACAAACACAGCTGCAGTCACCAGGCTGAAGTTATTCACCAGCTCGTTTCACCGGAATTTTCTGTTCCGACTTAAGTGGTGCAGAAGCTACAGCATGCAGAATTTGGTTCTGTGTAAAGGTGGAGTATCAGCTCCATGCTGTGGCATGTACGCAGTATCATGCCTAAATGTTGTCTCACGGCATCAAGCAGGGCACACTGAGTTTAAAAATCATGCAAATGAGTTATTTTAAATATTTGTAATTATGTAATATTGTTATATGTTTCTACCATCCATACAATACCATACAAAACTACTCTCCCTTGATGATGTTATAAGACATTGACAAACATCTTCCCATATACTGTGCAAATGTTTCAGGTACCGAAGCACATTATAACCATTTATGTGTGCAGTAAATGTGGTTTAAATGATGTTTCTCATTGTGAAGAAAGTAGTTTGAAGAACAAATCTTGGTTCCAGATTTCTCCTGGACATGAGAATGTGTTCAGTTCCATCACCAGCTCCCCTGATTTAACATCATTAAGCACTGAATTACTAAAGCAGGTGTTGGATGAGAACTATAAATAATACTAGACTCCCGTGAGGAGAACTTTTGGAGATGTTTTAATGAACACAGAGATGGAAAATGACTTTGTGTGAACGTTATTTTTATGTCTTCTGATATTAGTGAGATACAGAGTAAATAAACACTTATTGCCCAGATAAGGAGCTTTCTACTTCTGATTTCCACAGATTACTGTATTGTGTATATTCCCATGAATATCTAGTGGATCAACACAGTAAATCTGAAATTCCATGATACTTTTCTTTTCCCTAAAGATTTCTTGTATCCAGACTATCATTAGTCTGTAGAGCTGTTTAGTGACGTAATTCACCTGCTGCTTGTGGTAAATGTGTTTTGATTTAATGGAATGGGAGAATGGAAATGGACTGCAATACCAATGTATTGTATTTTTCTGCAACCCCACTGGCAGAGCAAACACATGGACCATCAGTAGATCCCACAAGACTGGTTTGAGCATTAATAAAACTAAAATGTTAAATACTGTTTGAAAGATTTTTTTTTTATTTACTGGTGGGCAGCATAGTGGCATAGCAGGTAATGTGTGTGCCGCCAAGGGCTTGGCGCTGTGGGATTGATCCTCACTCTAGTCTCCTTTCTGAGAAATTGTGTGTGCTCTCCACATGTTCATGTGTGTTTCTTTCTGGGGACTCCAGTATCCTCCTAAAAACACACAGTTATAGTTCATTGCCCCCTGGGTGTGTGTTGGTACAGGGAGTATTCCTGCCTTGCACCACTGATTCCAGGTAAGCTGCCGTCCCTGACCTGGAGGAAGTGGATAACAGATCGGATAGAAAAACAAAACAAAAATGTAATTTATTGGCCATTTTGTGACATTGCAAAGCATTACAAAGTCCAGGAGGGGAAACTGGATTCAAGATCTAGATTTGAAGAACTCTGCTTACATAGGGAACACAGAACCAGAATCAGAGATGGAGCATTCAGGGTGAAAAAGTAAACACAACTCTGCCTGGGCACTTTTCTGTCTGACCTGAACTATCCACTGTAATTTCCTGTAACTAACTCTGAAGTTGACATTCTGAGATCACTAAAAAGGACTGGGCTGCAACAGTGAACAACATATAAAACACCACACTGTGCACCTGCACCATTAAAAATACTCCAAAAACACTTCGGGTATGGGGTGAGATAGCTTCAAAGGTGCTAGCTGCCTTCAGGAGACAGATACCTTGATGGCCTTGGCTCTGATGAATGACGGTTGATGCTCCTCTAGCACTCTGAGTAAGTCTATCACCTCTTTCATCTCTCAGGAGTTTTCTTGCAGGTTTCAGACACTGGCTACTGAAACCTGTGAACTTGAGGCTCGGACAATTTTTCTCCAACATACATGCTCAACAAACGACTGCTGCAAGGAAGCTTCTCTTCTCTTCTCTTCTCTTCTCTTCTCTTCTCTTCTCTTCTCTTCTCTTCTCTTCTCTTCTCTTCTCTTCTGTCAATTTCTCTTCATATTCTGTCAAATTCAGACAGAACTCAATTTTCTACTGTCACACATTCCACTAGAGCAGACATATAGCATTAACATCTAATGAAGGAAACTGTCTGTTTCCTGTTGGAATCTCTCTCTCTCTCTCTCTCTCTCTCTCTCTCTCTCTCTCTCTCTCTCTCTCTCTCCCTCACTTAATGTACTGTATATTAGACATTTCTAAAATGTCTTTTTCATGTGATGTAACAGCAGATGTCCGACTGGTCGCTCATTTTCACATTATTGGCTCTACTGAGGCCGGATCGAGGTGAAAGGTGTGTGGGACAGCTGTGGAATATGACCCGAGCATATGGAGCAACAAAGTGTACTGTGTGTGCATATGAGTGACCTCAGCATTGGGTCCTGGCACTAAATCTGAAAGGCAATGTAGTGGGCAGGCCCATAAAGCACAGCAACTCTCTTCAAGCTGTTTATGAGCAGAGAGGAGGGCTGCTAGGACATGCTCATAAAACTGTCTGCAGCAGGCAGGAGGACAAAAGTCAAACACAGCAACACAATTCAGTTCATTTTATTATTTTTTTTAATATTTAATTAATAGATTCGTACATGGAGATGAAGAGTAATGCAGTTTTACTGTAGCACGTCTGTAAAATATATGACTGATTTGCAGAAGATGAGAAATGTGTGTGTGTGTGTGTGTGTGTGTGTGGGCGGTTGGGTGTTCGAAAGGTAGGAGTCCCTCCCACCTGCTCATTTTGTTCCGCATGAAAATATCACATAAAAATATCATCACCAAGCACTTCAGCAACCACGACAAACACCTTAGCAGTACCAAAGCACAAAGCAAGGGACACCTTTGCAATACCATAGCGCCCACTCAGTAACCACTTGGGACACCTTAACATCCACCTTAGCAACACAATTGCACTTATATAGCAACATCTGAACAACCACTTAGGTCACCTTCACAGCCACCTTAGCAACCACTATTGCAACCCTGGAAAACACCTAAGCAACCACCATAAACCTCCTTCGCTTCTGCCCTTGCAACCACCTGGTATGCAGAAATCATCTTGCAACACCTTTGTAAAACCATAGCACCCTCTTAGCAACCACCTAGCACACCTTAGCATCCATGTCAAATACCACATATACATACCAAAAATATGTGTATATGTATGTTCCATCTTAAACAATAAGCAAATTCTTAATCCAACAAATGACATCTGTGTGTGTAGAGCAGTAGGCAATGGTCTCTCTTCCAATAACATTTCCATCTCTCCTGTCCCTTTGGTACAGACGTGTGGGTGTGTCGTGTTTTCACTGACAGAACGGTGTAATAACAGGCCCTGTCAGGCCTCTGGCATCTCATCCTGACACACATGCATATTCAGCAGCCCACTACTCACTGTCTCCATTACTATACAAGCACACACTTTGACAGACAGGAGGAAAGTCCTGTTTATGTGGCCCTGCTCTGAGCTCCAGTGTTCCCAGAATGATGAGAACATGGACAATTTGTCATTGTGGGGACCTGGGGCAGCTCCTACTTGGAAAACTATCTTTGTTTTCTCTCCAGATTCTCAGCGTTTAGTCAATAATAAAGAAAACTAGAGCTAACAGTGTGGTGTCTAAAGTTCAGGTGAGCTTTGGATAAGGAGCATTACCATTAGCTTTCATCTGCACTGATACATGAGGGCATGGGAATACCCCACAGAGCCAGCAATGCACACTTAAGTCTGTGTGTGTGTGTGTGTGTGTGTGTGTGTGTGTGTGTGTGTGTGTGTGTGTGTGTGTGTGCCAGCTTTTGCATTCTAGAGACAGCGCCCGTGTTTGTTCCTTTTCAAAGAGTCGCTAACGTTCTGTCTCTTCACTGTCACTGCTGAGCTGAACATCACTTGGGAGAGCGAGTGAGCGAGCGAGAGAGGGTGGGGTGGGGGTTGGGGGGGGCGTCAGCGCTCAGAGCTGGATCTCTTATCAAAGAGTGAAATGCTGACTGAATAAACACGGCAGATATTTCATTCAGTCTGAATTGCTTTTTCTCAACAATCCAATATATCTCACCTACATCTCTTAAAGGTGCAATTTACTCTCTTTCCCCAATTGTCCCGCTTAACCTCTGCTGTCTCTCTGACCACTGTGCCAAGGATTTTTATACTGCAACAAATGATGATATCTTCAAATTATTCAATATAGTGGATTTTGTGGCAGTCCCGCATAAACCTTGCATCTCAATTTGTGACTTTTTGACATAAATGTGAATCTGGCATTTGTTCTTTATATTGCATCAAAATGTCATGATGAATGCACCAATAGAAATGCTCCAATATGACTTGGAATACATTATTTGTGAGATTCTGGTCAGAATGTTATATGATTATTATTAAAGCTACATTTACGTGACCAGTTGTTCCACTTTCAGTTGATAGAAAAAAATGAGTTTTGTAATGAATGTTTGTAAAATTAAATGTATTTTTATTCGATTAATTAAAACTTTAAATCTTTAAAATTCAGTTTTATCAGCACGGATTAGACTGAAGGGTCTGATTGATTCTGGCTTGGATGGATATTTCCTCAAAATAAATGAAATATAAATGTTTTTGTGTTGCGATGATCCACTATAAACACCCAGCCCACCACAACCACCACCACAGAAATACACAGATACACCACAGATATCATAGCAACTGCCATAGCAACCACATTAACATGCCATAAGAACCACTTTAGCAGCCACTAAAAACACCTTAACACCACCATTAGCACATCTTAACAACTACCTGGTACACTTTCACAGCCACCTGGGGAACCTTAGCAACCACCATAGCAACCACTTGAAACACCTTATAAACCATCAAAAATGATCATAGAATCATGTTTTGACAGCTACTTCAGTTCACTTCAATTGCATAGCAGCACCCTAGCAACCACCAGAAAAAACCATAGTGCCTGTGTAACCTAGGACCCACTTAATACACCCTAGTAACCACCAAGTGACATCTTAGCAACACCATAGTATCCACTTAGCAACATGTTAGCAGCTATGTAGGACCTGTAGCAGCCATGTGAAATACCAGGCCATTGTTAAAAAAAAACATTTTCACCCTGGTGACCACAGACAGTGGTCATACAAACTGACCGGAAGTGGAAGCATTGAAGCTAAGATGACTCAATTTGTTCATGATCATAACAGTAGAAGTGTATTTAACAATACTTGAATACCGAGGACAAAGTTTTTAATAATCTATTTTTAATACTTATTAAATAAATATTCCCTTATAATTTATTAATAACAATAACAATAATAACGAAATAAAATAAACTGTCATTTGAAGTACCTTCATTTCTCTGAGGGAATCCTCCCAAGGGATCAATAAATCTATCTATTTTATATTCATTACATTGAGAGTGATATATTTGAAGCTTTTAGTTTCGAAGTTGATACTGTGATTAATAATCTATTCGAGCTTCAATTAAAATTGTGACATTCTGTATTTCTTGCTTCTTTGAGCTCTAAGCCAAACTGATCAACAGTAAAACAACAAAGGCTTGAAACGTCACTTTACATGTAATGAATATAAAATGGCAGTTTACCTTTTTAAATGAGCTTCTTAACAATGTTTATTTATTTATTTATTTATTTATTTATTTATTTATTTATTTATCCACTAGTTTGATCACAACTGGTGTTTTTTTTTTTTTTTTTTGTGAACTAATTCCAGTCGTCATAGTTTGCATCCCTCTCCAGGTACACATGTGCATCCTTTCCCTTTGTACTCTGCTTGGCGTGTCCATGTCACTTATCGCACTGTGCCTGGTCCAGATGTTCAGCTCAGTGTGAGTTGGCCTTTCTTTCAGATCTGTGTCCGTTTGGAGTGGCGCTCTTGGCTCCATGACTTTCATCCTTATCGTGACTTTGAACAATCAGAATCGGAGCTCCCTTTTTGTACACTATACGGCCAAAAGTTTGTGGACGCCCCATCTAATAAATGCTTTCAGCTACCATAAAACATCATTAGTGCTCTTGTCTCTGAATTCAGTCAAATCCTCACAGCAATGCTCCACAATCTAGTACATTTAGTTGTAGAAGTTACACCAGCAGAAGCAAGATAATCTTTTTTTTATTAATACTCTTGATATTGAAAAAAAAAGAATGAGGAGGCATCCCATTACTTTTGTTCATGTAGTGTTTGTTTGTGAGTGGGATGAGGAAACCGGTCCCTAAACAAGTCTGTTAGAACTAATCTGAGCAGAAACGTCAGGACAACTCTGGTATTGTTAGTGTGGTTAATTGGACGTGCTATTTGCCTGCTTCAGCTGTACACAGTGAGGCTCGCTTTGAAGTCTGCATGATGTGCGGATAATGAAGTGTGTGAACTTTAGGCTGGATAGATGATGCTTTTAAAAAACGAATTCATCCTGTCTTTTAGCATGTCATGATGATAATTGGCTAATCTTCTGTCATTCAGTCAGTATAGGTTTCTTTCAGGCTGACCGCAAACAGGCCACACTGTCTCCTCGTGAACGTACATCTAAACCAATCAGCTCCGACTTGAGACAGTTATTAATAATGGGACTCAATAGAGCAGCGAAAGTGATTCTGAAGCCAGTGGCAACCAGTGTGACACTGCTGCTTGTTGCCTCACAAGGCTGCTTCTCACTTTTTTAGGATCCAAGGAGACTTATTGTCATTCGCATCCCGTGTGGTACATGAGGTGGAACGAAATTATGATCTCAAGGTCCCAGTTTCACCAAAAAAGCAATGTATTTAAAATAGGAATAAACAGTAGATAGAATAAAGGACTGTTAATGAAATACAATAACAATAAATAATCGTTTTAATACATAATGTGCAGTAAACAGCTTTTTAAGGCTGGTTTATCCTTAGTCATCGACAGTGAGCTCTCAGACGTCTCCTCCACAGTCTCAGACTAAATCAGCTCTTCCTGAGGCGTGAAATATCCGCCATCTCAGACACAGCTTGTGTGAATAAAGTTGGACACAGCAGTGGAGAAAATGATTAAACTGCAATTACAGAAGTCACTGACCATTCATTACAAATTACAGACTATATGGGTGGCTGTTCAGCCCAGCTTGGTTTCCATTAACAGATTGTTTAAGAGGATTTAACTCTAAATCTGTTGATGTAGCTCTCCATCACTGAAGGACCTGGACTAAACCCGTCTTACCTCCAGCTGACTGACCGCTGTGACACCAAAGCTGAATTTTTCCATTTCTTTTCCTCTTTTTTTTTGTGTTGATAGTTTGAATTTTTGCAACTTTCAACCTGGTTTGTTTTACTCTTTAATTTATCTTTAATTTATCAAGTTCATTTCTTTCATTCATTTCTTTCTTTCTTTCTTTCTTTCTTTCTTTCTTTCTTTCTTTCTTTCTTTCTTTCTTTCTTTCTTTCTTTCTTTCTTTCTTTCTTTCTTTCTTTCTTTTATGGTTCCTTCTATGACTTATTTTTGATTTGGTTGGATTTTCATAAGCAGATAATGGTTTCTTGTCATGTTTTGAGAGAGTGAGAGAGATGAGACTCAGATGATATTCAGATTCTTTATTGAACACATCACTGTGAATATTCAAAAAGGACATCAACAAACCCACCACCGACAGCTACATTTCATGGGATGTAACACACTTTATAGGGTTAAGGTGATCTTAATATGCTTAATGACTTCAAATTTTATAGAGGACTTTTATTAACTATCACTCTCTACAGCATTCTGCTCTCTGTCATGTAGAGTTCAGGCTTGTGTTTGTTTCCACAGTGGAATCCTCTTTTAAGATGTTTGATTTAATTAGTCGTAGCGGGACGGTGGTTAAACTGTTAGTTTATAAGTCATAAAGGCAATAAAATGACAAAAAAAACCCAGGAGGTAATGAATATTGGTGATGTTTGTCATCGTTATGCCCCTAAGAGGTATAAAGACAATCTGATTCTAAACTCAGCTGTAATTAACATGGCTCTCTGCTCTGGTTTCAGCACACATTGAAGCAGAATGTTTGTGAGAACTGGTAATATTTCCTTCTGGGTTCCCCCTACAGTCACTTCTTTGGATTTCTGGACTTTGGAGAGAAACAGATGTGGCATCTGATGTGAAAGATGCTGGTAGATTGAGGTGGTGGAGTAAGCAGTGTTATGCATTTCTCTTTAGTGTTTCTCTAAAGTTGCAGTCCAGTGTGCCGAGCCCAGAGTAGCTGTGATAGAGATGCTGTAGCCCTTATTACAGTCAGTGGAGCATCGCAGTGATTTTGAATCTGCTAATTCATAATAAGGTAAATAATCTATGGAACATAATATAGCTTCAAAACGTCTCACTGCACCATTTTGACGGTTCAGTCTCTGACTGAGTGAGGGTTTGTTTGCATGCCAGATATTTTTCTTTTAATATTTTCTGACCTTTGACCATCTCCACACTTCTCTGTGTGTTTTTCTTCTGAGCGAGTCTCTAGAGAGTGAGTCTCTCTCTCTCCCCTTCACCTGAATGCTTACACAATCCTGCCTGACTGCTGCTCTCACTGAACTCGTTCTTCAACGTAGTTTTGTGTGTGTGTGTGTGTGTGTGTGTGTGTGTGTGTGTGTGTGTGTGTGTGAGCTACAGTGAGTGAAAATGTGAGTGTGTATATAATATATGTTTATGTGTTTTCTTGACACTGTATAAAAAGAGAGAAATGATGTGAACCTACAGGTTGGGTTGGCACACAGACAGAGCAAACAACTGTTACAGATACAGGCTCTTCAAGAAGAGGATGTTCCATACAGATGATCTCTACTGTTAGTAGTTCATCTCCATATCTTTGCAATCTCTCTGTAAATATTACAAAGGTATGTGCTTCGACTACAATTAAGAGGATTACCCTTGTTGAGATCATTAGTATCCAGTGCTAGATACCTAGTGACAAAGGATGCACAACTAAAGCCACCGCTCTAGCCATGCATACACCCTTAGTAAGTTTAACCCGTAGAATTTGAAAATGCCTTTTTATTATGTAGCAAAATTATGTAGTAGTTTTATCTGTCAGTTTCAGAGTCATGTTGATAAGTGACTGTAACAGGGGGAATATCATTTGTTATTCTTCCTACATCCTTAGTTTTATGTAGTGTTACATACATACATACATACATACACACATACATACATCCTTACACATCTGAATATTCCTCAGTTATGAAGAATGGCATCTACTTGAGTAGACATTTAAACTGTACAGTACAATCTTTTCTTCATTTCTGTCTACATATCTTCTTTGTGTAGTAATTGTTCTTCTCTGCATTCCACATACGAGTCTCTCAAGGTGTCACATGAATGCGATTACTTTTTCATTGTCTGCCAAATGATGAGAGGTGTGGCTTCTTTCATTGCCTTGTTGATAAATCATGTCATTTCTGTGGATTTGTGTGGATTTTTAGAGCCATTTTTCCAGAAAATCACGAGTTGCCCACATGTATCATACAACAAGATATTTCCCTTGTCAAGAAAGGTTCTGCATGGTCTAGACAATGGGTGGTATATGTGTAGTGTGTGCAGGAGGTATAGCAGATAAATGACCTGCTATATTCACACATGGGTACACTCAGACATTACCTGGACCTGCCCTGATTGACAGGATAAAATCCAATCTCCAGTTCATTTTGAATGTTGGACATTTGAGTTCACACATACTCCTCCTTTAGGTTCTGAACTAACATGTGTGCATGAAAAGGGTTTAAGGGAGAGATTCTTCAGTCATCAACAGCTGTCAAAACTCAGTGTTTGACACAGAGTATGTATGTGTGACTGCATTGACAACTTGCTGCACACCAAATATCACTGGGTATAATAAAGGACTAAGTGATTAGAAGTTCCAGTTAGAGGTGTACGGGCTGGGCTGTGTTATCTCACTTAGCTTTGTTAACTTCAGAAAACAAACCTTTGTTCGGAGGAGAACCTTTTCCGTTTTGTGTCTTCTGACATTTACTGACTGGTCAGGTCATTGATGCTGAAATTCTCTGGTACCATTTCAGCAGAGTCTGTTTTGCATCAGTTTTGATGTTTGTAGACTGGTCTCCACCATCCATGGTTCTACAAATAGAGTTCAAACAGATCTGACTGCACTTCTTCAACATTTAAATTCATCTCATGGCACTTCTTTAGATGAGTGTTTTTATAAGGCACTGAAAAAAGTACAAAGGTTCATTTCCAGATTCAGTAAGATATCCGAGACTTCCCTGAAGTCGTGGAAGGAACTGTTCTTCTAGTTAGTGGTCTAGTCACTTCACTTCTTCCCTGCTTCTCATGTCTGGATCTCATGTTTGGTCTGTCTGTGATTCAGCTTTTTCTTCGCTAGCTGTCACTGTATCTGAGACTGAAATGGTAATGCAGCTGCAGATGTGGCAGGGTGCAGAAGGGGCCTATTGTTTGAGCTTGCATAATTCTTTCTTTCCAGCTTACATCGACTCTGAAATGCATTTCATTTCGTTTTCCCAATTCGCTCCTGTTTATTAGCATTCTCCTCCCACCCTCACACACTGTATGAGGAGTTTAGAAGAAGCGAGATGCTGCTGATGGCTATTAAAGAGTATAAGATGTGACAGATTCCAATTAGATTGGAGAAAAAAGGTAATTTTGGGACTAGCAGGAATATCATGACACAAATCTCATCTCCTGCTTTACTGATAATATTCTCTTTCCTCTGTTTCTCTTTCATCTCCCTCACTTTCCTTCCTTGGCACCGGTGCTGTACTCTCCCCGTCCCTCTCTCCCTTTGTCTTCTGCTTGAAGCGTAGGCAACACCCTCTGATTTATTCACAAAAAGCTCAAGTGAGCAGCGTGAATCTGAGCGCCGAGGCCTGCTCCTGGCTGCCTGTGCACATGGAAACTTCTTCCTTCGTTCTTCTTCAGTCTGGATCATGTGATTCATCGTCGCCCGAGCATTTCCCTCTGTGTGGCGGAGAGGCACTCTGTGAGATGCTTGCGGAAATATAGATTCAATCAGAAATGCGCACGCTCGAGGAACGTTTGGCTGTGCTTCTTCTCTCTGTTCCTTCTTCACAGTCGCAGAGCAGCTGGTATATCGGCACGAGATTCATAAAGACTTGAAAAAAAAAAATGCTTTTTTTCACAGTAATAAAAAAAGTTTTCAACACGAGACCATGCCTTTCCAAAAACCTCAATACTTTTTTTTTTTTTTTTGTTTTTTTTGCTTGTTTTTTTTTGCAAGCCTTATCAAAACCTGATCAGATGGTCAAATGAGAACACCCTGTGTGTAATGTGTGTAATGTGTATGGTAGGTAATAAAAGCTCTTTGTAAGACTTTGGAATATCTGAAATTCCCATCCTGGAGAATGTAATACTATTGAACTTTGAAAAGAATAGATGCTGGTAATGCATGGCTATTTAAGGTAATAGGACCATCTAGAAATGTTGTGTAGGGTCTGAACACCAGGATAGAACCTTGGTGTCCCTGATTGTTCTTGGTGTTTGATAAGGAAAGCCAACATCATAAACATCACTACCTTTATTTATATATCACCTTTCACTGTACAATCAAAGCACTCTTCAGAATCACATTCAGCACTCCACCAACACACACCGACAGGAAGCAGCAGCCTGCACAGTGTTCTCTCAGTTGGAAAGGACCGTCCACCTGCAGGATGGCTTCGAGGGGATGCACCTGGAAGTGTCGCACACCAGGGTAGGGTAGTCTCCATGTTTTTGGAATATTGGAGGCAACCAGTTCCCAGAGGAAACCCGTGCAGACACTGAGAGAACATGGAAACTCCACATAGATAGGGCCTTGATCCTAAGACCTCATGGTAGGTGAATGTGTTAATCACCAACCCACTGTGCCATCCAGCTAATGTGGGCAGCATTTATGCATGGATGGCCAATCTCCTGTGTAAGTTGCTCTACTTAAACATACCTACTTAGCCTGGTAATTAACTGATTGTGTGTTCGAGAATGACAAGTACCAAACCATGCTCATGCAGGCCTGGAGTTGTGCACCCCTGGACCATGCAGTCAAATTAGAACAGCCCAGACAGATCAACATGAGCAAGCCATGATGATACCTGACATATAAACAATGACTGATGCCTCCACACAGTTTAAATGTGAGGCTCTGTCCCTGATGATGATGGGTAGAATAACATAATGCTATATCATCGTGCATCAGTAATCAACACATTTAGGTATTAGGTTCGGTATGTTGTTCAGAGGATAGCTGGGGTTATGTACTAGTTTGTGCAGGTCATTTTCTGACCTAATAAATTGAGTGTAAAATATGGCATTATTTTAATAACACCCTCATCACTTGATTCCAGTTCACTTTCATTATTTTCCTGATTTTTCAACAGGTCAAACAGGTGCACTTCACTGAGACATGGGTGGAAGCTGGTTAAAATAGCGTGCTTGGCCCTCTTCCCACTGGGTCCAACGGGTGGCCATTGGCACAAACTGAACAGCCCATATGAACCTTTACCTCATGCCCTGCTAGACATGGCAAGATGATCGGTCACAACCTGGCGTACTCCACTGTCCAGTTTGAATCATTGTAGTTGCAGAATTTCATGTTTTCTTGCACTCTGTTGTTGAATGACCTTTTTGATGCCTTTTTACTGTGGGAGTCTAAAAAATAGCTGAAATGCTGTTTCCTAGAAACAATCAGCGGCACACATAAAGAATAAATACAAACTAAGAAAAGAAAAAAAAGCTGAGAGTGTTTGAGTGATTGAGTTAGGGCTGTCCAGTCAAGGACAAACCTGTCTGCACTGGCCCTTTACAGACCTGGCTGTTGAAACTTCCTATGCAAGTCATTTTCACCCTCCCAGTGCTGGAGGCGTCCTGCAACTGCATTTCGTTGCTATGTACTTCTACTGAGCAAAGACAATAATGTTGAATCTATCTATCTATCTATCTATCTATCTATCTATCTATCTATCTATCTATCTATCTATCTATCTATCTATCTATCTATCTATTCTCAATGCCAATTATCACTTCCCTTTTGCAGGAGGCCTCCAGCACTGGTAGGGTGAAGGCCAGTACATTATTCCTATAACTCTTTTTTGAACGACTGCACACCAATGGCAAATTCATGGCAAATTCTATTATGTCAGGTAACAAAAGACAACATTGGCAGACATTGCAGTGAGTGATGAAATGGACAGAGAAGGATGGCTATCCTGCCCGACCAGAGGCCTACATCCTACATCCTGGCCATGGCATCACCCGAGATGAACCTTGTATCAATTTGTGTCTTTCCAGCCACATATCCAGGAGTGTATGTCAGAAACTGCATAAATGTGCCCTTCTCAACTCAGCTATCCTCAAATAAGAGATTTGAGCTGCATGTGTGAACAAAGCCTTGGATTTGCTCTAATAAAAATTAGACTTAGTGTCTGCTCCCCAGTGGCATTCACTAGAGAGTGGCTTGAGGAGCTTCTTTTTTCACTATTTAAATGCCTGGATGTAGCAAGGAGCCTTAGGATGAGTCGAAGGCCGTGGCAGCAGGCCCTCAACCATGTGCCTGCCCAGTGCTGGCGGCTCCGTCGCACTGCTGTCCCCCTATCCCAGTGTCAGATGGCGTGATTGTGGCCATTCTCAAAAGCTGCCAACCTGGCTGTCTGTCTCCCTTTGGCAGTCCTGTATTGCATGCTTGGATGTAGAGGTCACCTCTCAAATGCTTGTCCACTCTGTTTCCTCCCAGTTTGGCCTGAACTGGAAACACTTCTCCTATGTCAGTGGTTTGTAAACACATACATGAGCACTTTGCTGCCTGTGACATGCACAGATTTGAACATTTGAACAATATTGAGAGATGGAGATGTATATTTAAATGTAATGAAGTGATTACGAGTGAAGGTCTTTGGCCCCGTAATCAGACCAGGTCTTGAAAAGTCTTGGCTCTCTCAGAACCCGCAGGGTATTTAAGGCAGGGACGGAGCCAGCCTCCTGGTTGACCAATGTGACCAAACTGATGGTGGTGCTGAGGAAGGAGAAGTGAGACATCAGCGTCTGTAAAGCAACAAAGCTGCGTTCGAGTAAAGCCTTTTAAAGGCATGTGGGGCTAAGTGATTGGTTGAGGAAGGAAGGTAGAGTATTCCTTCAGGTGGAGCAGCTTAATCAGGTGAAGCAGATCAGATGCAAATGATTAGAATATGGTTAGAGAGAACCGTGGTCTTAGTTTAACCTCAGACATTATGTTGGTTTATTCTTCATTGTTGAAGTCAGTGGTATCCCAGTGGACAGATCCAAAGAGAAACAACGTTGTAGATGCAGAGGAGTCCGGTTAGATATCAGAACAATTAGAAATGAGCCTCCTCACTGTCTGCAAAATAATTAACATGTGAAACAACTGCCACACAGCCAGGTCAGGCCACCCTAGAAAGCCAAAGAGCAGAGAAGATGCATGAAGAAGCCTCTGTCAATCTTAAAATGTCACAGGATCTAGAGGTACATCTTGCCACAGTTGATGTCAAAGCACAATATTTACTATCAGAAAATATATATTTTAGATTTTTTTCACATGACTGTAGCAGAAACTACAGAAAATCCTTGTTAAAGTTCACTGCAATAATTTATAATTTGATTTTAGTTAATAGATTAAAGGCTCTTAAAAATAACCCTTTGCCTGCTTGATTATGGCTGAGATTGAAGTTGTTTGTGTTGTAAAGCACTGTTGTGCAGACCACTGTGCTAGTACACCCCAACCATATGCCCTGTTTATTAGAGATGGCTTTGGGATGTGTGTCGCAGGTTATTTGAGCATATTAATACATTGGCTTTAGGGTTAGATGCAATCTGTTGATCTGCCGACTCATTAGCCAGAGAGACGTCCTCCGCCGCTAGTAACAGCTTGCAGATTTAACACCTCATTTTTTTCCCTCAGAAGAAAGGGCAGAATGGAGCAGGCTTCCCGATCTTCAGAGCCGCCTCCACACTCCACTCTGAAGCTTCTCCTTCATTTCTTGTGTGTAAGATTGGTGAATGCATTTTGGAGAATATGCAAGACTAGCACTCTACCTTTTGCCTCAAAGCTGTAGAAAAAAAAAGACAACAGATCTTTTCCTTTCCTCAATGCATCAGCAGGTTTCAACAGAGAAGGAGACTTTGATTAAGTGAAGTTTAATGGTCAACAAAGCTCAGCCTCTTGATAAAAAGGAGACACTGTTTTCATTACTTTCAAGGACAGGACATGGCTACACTTTAAGGCTAATAGCACTTTTAAAAGACCAGCCTGAGGACAGACGAAGCGTCTTCTTTGTGACGGGCATACGCATGAGAAACCGACAGCAGTGCCTTTTTATAAGCGATGTTCTGAGTGGCCTGTCCATGGCCTCTCCGGCAGTGTGGAGTGGAGAAAGGCTTGGGTGTTTCATATTATTGCAGAGTTCTGTGAATGATGAATTGGTAGGATCAGCTGTTTTAATTCGATATGCCATTGTTGGTTTAAAAAGCGCACCAAGGACAGAAAATACTGAGGCTGCTTGTTGCTTCAGGTGAAGTTTCTGCCGTGTCTCTTGCCTGCAGACTGAAAACACTGCTATTCTTTCCCACTGTTGGTCTTTTTTCCCCACACACTGGAGGGCTCAAGGGACAGCAAAAGAGAGAAACAGATGGTACTAGGATTGCATTACTTAATGCTGATATTAAATATACCCAATCTTTTATTTCAGAGCACTAAAATGTGAGAAAGTGTTATGTTAAATTCATAATTTGTTAAATACAGATGTGAATACATGCTTCAAGTGAACCTTGACCACTGGCATATGGACACAAGGTCGTGTGACCTAGCCTTTAGGACCCTAGACCGATTGTGTGGGATATTGTTGTATTTTGACATTCATTTATTTGCTAAAGAAATATTTCAAAGTAAAAAGTATTTATTATTTTAAAATATTTATAGGAGACAGTCACACATGCCAGATTATTTATCTATCTATCTATCTATCTATCTATCTATCTATCTGTCTGTCTGTCTGTCTGTCTGTCTGTCTGTCTGTCTGTCTGTCTGTCTGTCCGTCCGTCCGTCCGTCCGTCCGTCCGTCCGTCCGTCCATCCATCCATCCATCCATCCATCCATCCATCCATCCATCTATCTATCTATCTATCTATCTATCTATCTATCTATCTATCTATCTATCTATCTATCTATCTATCTATCTATCTATCTATCAGAAAATCCTTGAGATAACACTCCCAGCAAGCAACGGTGAACACTGTCATTGCTGCACTCTTACAAATAAAGATGCTACAAAGGGTTTTCAGTGATGCCATATAAGAACTACCACGATTGAAGTCACGTCCACACATCTTAATAACAAACAGGAGCCCGAACTGGTTCTTCTGTGCCACTGCTCAAAGACCCTTTATTTCTAAAAGTATAGTTGCAGGCAGGCATAGTTGCCAGTTTCTCCTGGCAGTCATAAAATATTTCAAACTCCGGTCAGAGCAGAAAAAACAGCAAGAGCTTTTCACGCTTCTAAATGAGATCCTTTGATAGGTAGTGGTGTGAACTTCTGAAGCCATAAAGCTCTGAGACATTTTTGAATCATCATCATCTTTACACCACTGAGATGAGAACTAAAGTATATAGTAGTCAATGTTACTGACTGAGGACTTGGACTATCCACTGTTTAGGTAGTGTGTTGACAGGAAAAAAATAAGTACATAAAAAATGCATTGGCTTTAAAGCCCAATACATTTTCCCAAGGAAGAAATGGTGTTTAATACTCAAATAAATAATTCATACAGTGGGGAAAATAAGTATTTAGTCAGTCACCAATTGTGCAAGTTCTCCCACTTTAAAAGATGAGAGAGGCCGTTAATTGACATCATAGGTAGACCTCAACTATGAGAGACAAAATGTGAAAAAAAAATTGAGAAAATAATTTTGTCTGACTTTTAAAGAATTTATTTGCAAATAATGGTGGAAAATAAGTATTTGGTCAATAACAAAAGTTCATCTCAATACTTTGTTGTATATCCTCTGTTGGCAATGACAGAGGTCAAACGTTTTCTGTAAGTCTTCACAAGGTTGGCACACACTGTTGCTGGTATGTTGGCCCATTCCTCCATGCAGATCTCCTCTAGAGCAGTGATGTTTTGGGGCTGTCGGCGGGCAACACGGACTTTTAACTCCCTCCAAAGGTTTTGGATGGGGTTGAGATCGGGAGACTGGCTAGGCCACTCCAGGACTTTGAAATGTTTCTTACGAAGCCACTCCTTTGTTGCCCTGGCAGTGTGCTTGGGATCATCATGCTGAAAGACCCAGCCATCTTCATTGCCCTTGCTGATGGAAGGAGGTTTGCACCCAAAATCTCACAATACATGGCCCCATTCATTCTTTCATGTACACGGACCAGTCGTCCTGGTCCCTTTGCAGAGAAACAGCCCCAAAGCATGATGTTGCCACCCCCATGCTTCACAGTTGGTATGGTGTTCTTTGGATGCAACTCCGCATTCACTGTCCTCCAAACACGACGAGTTGTGTTTTTACCAAATAGTTCTACTTTGGTTTCATCTGACCATATGACATTCTCCCAGTACTCTTCTGGAACATCCAAATGCTCTCTAGCAAACTTCAGACGTGCCTGGATATGGACTGGCTTAAGCAGGGGGACACGTCTGGCACTGCAAGATCTGAGTCCCTGGCGTCGTAGTGTGTTGCTGATGGTAGCCTTTGTAACGTTGGTCCCAGCTTTCTGCAGGTCATTCACTAGATCCCCCCTTGTGGTTCTGGGATTTTTCCTCACCGTTCTTGTGATCATTTTGACCCCACGGGCTGAGATCTTGCGTGGAGCCCCAGATCGAGGGAGATTAGTAGTGGTCTTGTAGGTCTTCCATTTTCTAATTATTGCTCCCACAGTAGATTTCTTCACACCAAGCTGCTTGCCTATTGCAGATTCAGTCTTCCCAGCCTGGTGCAGGTCTACAATTCGGTTTCTGGTGTCCTCCGACAGCTCTTTCGTCTTCACCATAGCGGAGTTTGGAGTGTGACTGTTTGAGGTTGTGGGCAGGTGTCTTTTATACTGTTAACGACTTCAAACAGGTACCATTAATACAGGTAATGAGTGGGGGAAAGAGGAGCCTCTTAAAAAAGAAGTTACAGGTCTGTGACAGCCAGAAATCTTGCTTGTTTGTAGGTGACCAAATACTTATTTTCCACCATTATTTGCAAATAAATTCTTTAAAAGTCAGACAAAATTATTTTCTCAATTTTTTTTTCACATTTTGTCTCTCATAGTTGAGGTCTACCTATGATGTCAATTACAGGCCTCTTTCATCTTTTTAAGTGGGAGAACTTGCACAATTGGTGACTGACTAAATACTTATTTTCCCCACTGTATAAATAAAGTCTTAGTGTTATTTGTGTTCAACTGAAATACCTACATAAGCTTACCAAAAATAAATAAATAAATAAAAAATAAAAAAAGATTGCAACACAGTAGCAGCAATTCATAATAAAAGTGTGATTTATTCCTCAGTAATCAACCACTTTGTTACAATCACAATTGAAGAACATCCCTCCATCAAACTCCTATGAATCTTACAGTCATACAGTGGTTCTCACACAGTGCAGCCATCCTCCTGCTTTCTGGCTTGTTTATCTTGAGGATTGTAAAGGGTTCATGGACTGAACAAGTGCATGTGGTGTGTGGATGAGGAGTGTGGACATTGTTCCTGATGTTATCAGTGAGCCTCTCAGTCATAAGGCAGCGTGGGATAGCCTGGAGGGTAGCCAGCGGATGACTTCCTTCACAATCTCCGGCACTACACCGCTATCGCTGCTGAAACCATATCTCAATCGCAAATGTCACTGTAAATGTCTCCAGAGCAACGGGCAGAGTTCAGAAGATGCCTGGTTCATTTCAGTTTTAAAGTGCTGTATATCACGGGATCCACATGATGACATATGGAAAGCGACCATTTGATGGGGCGTTTTGTTTTGGACTGTGTGGAGAGGGATTGTGGATGGTATTGAAAGTTGTATGTTTCTGAGTTTAACTATTTTCTCAGATAGTTTTGTTTGACTTTTTTCGGATGGAAGAGTTATGAAATTATGAAAGCTCAGCCCTCTGTCTCTCTCACAATGGAGCCTTCATGGTTACCACAGAGAGGAACTCAGCTTGCATAACCCATAACTGATGGCCGCCCATGGGAAAATGGACTTCTGGGACAATCGGCCTTTTGTGCAAGTACATTCTCATTCTTTCTCTCTCTCTCTCTCTCTCTCTCTCTCT
The DNA here is from genome assembly GCA_034509495.1 of Acestrorhynchus altus. Lineage (NCBI taxonomy): Eukaryota > Metazoa > Chordata > Actinopteri > Characiformes > Acestrorhynchidae > Acestrorhynchus > Acestrorhynchus altus. The sequence continues at coordinate 28,915,355 of CM067509.1, forward strand.
CTCTCTCTCTCTCTCTCACACACACACACGCGCACACACACACACACACACACACAAACGTCTTACATGCTGATTGCCCATGTGAATACAGAAATTCTTGACATCCTACATTGATTTAGGGAGAAAAAAAACGAAAAAAAAAACACTTGCTCTAAAAAGTGATTCTCTCAACTGAAAGTGACTCTCTGTGGTGTAGCAGCATGTAGTATATATTTATTTCAAGGTTAATCCTACATTTTGATTAGTAGTTTTGTAGATGCACTATGCATATACAAGTCCAAATGACACCCCTTCTAATAAATGCATTCAGTTGCACCATCGCTGTACAAATCGTCTAATCTCTGTAGAGAAGTGTCACGCCACATGTATGCTAGAAGGGCATAAATCCCATCCTCCAGGTGTCCCAATACTTTTGAGCCTACTTATGAGTAGTAGTATCATCAACATTTGAGAAACTGGTCCACCATTAATATCAGATCATAAGGAATAGAAATAGTCATAATAGTCCTAATTACAATGGCATGAAGCTCAGTGTCAGCACAGCAAATGTAGCAGCCATTCGGCTGTAAGGTAAGGAATGATAGAGGATGTTCATGTAACTAATGCTGAACATCTGTTAACAGATAAAGCCCTGCTCTCCATACTGTATATGAAATAAGAAGCAAACAGACTTTGCTATGAGGACTTCCTTTGAGGTCATTCTGTGCGTCCTGTGCTGGCCATGCGGGGCGTTTTTTGTAGGGCAAACATGTCTGGAAATCTCTGACTGGATGCTGTATAAATGGAGGTTTGGGAGCTGAACCACAGTGATGTGCTGGTGGTGTGCACCACCCTCTGCAGTGATTTCCTCTTGAGAGTGTTGCAGTTCCCATACCAGGTGGTGATGCAGGCTGTCAGGATGCTCTCCACTGTGCAGGTGTAGAACATCCTCAGGATGCGGGGATTCAGACCAAACCTTTTCAGCCTCTTCAGCACATCTGACACAGGGAATCTGTATGCTACATTTTCAGAAGTTCATAAGGGAGAACCACAGTGGACAGTTTCACCTACCTTGTCAACACTGTTGACACATGGATGTTCATTAACACCTGCCTTTAAGAGAATTATTCAGATTTACTGTCCAGACAGAAGCAGTAATAAAGAACTGTGGCAGCAAACAAGACAGTAGTTGCTAGATGAAGAAACCTCCAACGATTCTGGAGATGGAATGGCCACAAGCTCCACAAACCAGTATGCACCACAAGGTAAGTCCTCACGTGGAACTCACAGGGGGAAGGAAATTAGGTTGTCCCAGAAAGACATGGTGTCATGACCTGGAGGCACACAAGAAAATTACAGACCAAACCTGGAGACAGAGAGGACAAAAGGCTGAAATGTGGGGAGGTCTGAGAGCATTTGATCAGGGTTATAGGTCAAATAAAAACAACTTTGTTGTCACATCAAACATAAAAATAAAGATAAAAATATACCCATATGTACACATTAACTTACATTATACACATACATTATTGCACTGAAACATTTTGGACTGAAGTTCTGTGCATATAGAAGCTATAAGAAATAAATGTTTGCATTATATTTACATTGGGTATAGAATTAGATGTTGCTGTAGTGGGTGCAGTAGGAGGGTCTTTGGTGGGTGTAGTGTATCTGAACAGCCAACTACTGTTCCTTTAGTGTGTAAAGTGTAGAGAGTTTATGTGGTGTGATAGTGTGATGAGACAGGTAAGATGAGTTGTGATTGGCTGTGGACTGGAACTTTGGGCCTGTTTAGCAGCCTGGTGACCTGTGGGAAGAAGCTGTCTCAGAACCGGCTGGTTCCGTTCCTCATGCTTCTGTACCTCCTACCTCTGAGCAGCTTTGGGAACAGGCAGTGGGTGGAGTCCATTATAATCCTCCTGGTCTTCTTCAGACAGCGACTGGTGTATAAATCCAGAAGGTTTAGGAGCTGAACCCTGGTGATGCGCACCACCCTCTGCAGAGTTTTCCTCTCAATAGCAGTGCAGTTCCCATACCAGGTGGTGATGCAGCCTGTCAGGATGCTCTCCACTCTGCAGATGTAGAACATCCTCAGGATGTGGGGATTCCGACCAAACCTCTTCAGCCTCCCGAGGTAGAAGAGGTGCTGTCGTGCCTTCTTCATCACCTGTGTGGTGTGTTTTGACCATGCAAGCTCCTCAGAAATGTGAATACCATGGAACTTGATGTTGGCTTGAATTTCAAACAAGCCATCCACCATTTCAGACCCCTCCTCACATGCCAATCTTAGGATTTATGCAAATCTCTGGATCTGTGATATTTTTGAGCAATGAAAATATAAACCACACCCACAAACACCCCACAAACGAGTAGTGTTCTAGTCAGTGTATGCAGGACTGTGGCATATACGCCTCTCCAAGGAGAGTGAATTAGCCACTTGGTCTTAGTGAGATTTACATACATAGTTCTGATTTGACCGTGACTGTAGAGAGCAATGACTTCAGTCATTCAATCACAAGTGATAAATCCAGCATGATGCTTTGTATTGTGATGTGTTTGTTTGTTTATTTATTTATTTATTTATTGTGCCACCCAGCTTATTAGTAGCCAACTGATTTATGACAGTTGTGTACAAATGAGGCAAGTATATCAAAGCATTTTATTAGAATTTATAATAAACTATAAATATGGGTCGGATGGCTATAAAAGCATGGACAGCCGCATTGCAGTTGTCATTCATTTGTATTGTCCAGTCTTGAATAGTCCAGTCTTTTAATCTTTTGTACACTTGATTAAACATGAATAAATGTACTCATATAAGATTACATATTATATACATCTGCTCATTTGATTTAATATAAATAAGAAGAATATAGTGTTAAGAGCATAAACAACATACACTGATCAGCAATAGCATAATGACCACCTATTTGTTGCTACACTTACTGTCCTTTTCATCAGCCCCACTGACCGTAGGGAGAACTTGGTATTTCTGTACAAACCGTAGTCCATCTGTTTCTCTGCAGCAGTGCTGCTGGAGTGTTTAAACACTGTGTCCACTCACTGTCCACTCATACCTAGTTGCTCCACCTTGTAGATGTAAAAACAGAGACAGAAGCTAATCTCTTCTGTACACTTTGTGTTGGTCATCTTGTAGTACTTGGCTGGATATTTCTGGTTGGTGAACAATTCTCAGTCCAGCAGTGACTCTGAGTGGTTTAAACACTCCAGCAGCACTGCTGTATCTGATCCGCTCTTATTGGCTCAACACACACTAACACCATGTCGGTGTCACTGTAGTGCTGAGAATGAACCATCACCCATATGTATGCATACAAAAACAATGTACTACAGTCTACAAAGTGCCCCAAGTGGTCAGAGGAGGTGAAAAACTGGCCAATGAGAGTAGAAACAAAGAGGCAGGCATACTGTTATGGTTGATGAGTATATAAAACCATTTTGATTGAATTGAATGACATTACTGGGTGCTCTGTCTGCACTGCATTGGCTGCGCTGTAGTGCTCTGTTGTGTCATTTAATTTGCTGGTTCTATAAATGACCCTCCATGGCTTCCACACAGGGCATGAAAAGGCTGTTTTTCCTCTGTGGCCTCTCTTATGTCTTCTGCCTGTAAGATACCAAGAGGTCACACAGATTATAACAATATGGTAATGAATTCTAATGGCTCTTAAATGGGCTTTCACAGGTACATGACTCAATGTTTTGGCTGGAGCTGCACATAGAACAGCATGCTATGACTTTATTCTCAGCCAAATGACTTATCTTTGGAGAGCAACTATACATAGGCATGGGACTGGTTTTCCAAGCTGTGTGGTGCAGACAAAAATGAAACTAATGAGCATCTGTAAATAAAAATGAACTGAACTGAACTCCTTTCATCTGTTTACACAATCATCCCTTCATTCAGCTGATTATCTAATTATATTATCCATTCAGAGGTTTAGTGGCATTCTGGATGAGTCCAGAGCTAGTTAGTCCCTGTGTCTTTATTTTATTTATGCTTATTTGGCTGATTGGTTGGTTTACTGGTTAATTAATTGGTTAATTGGAGGGTTGGTTGGTTAGTCAGTCAGTTGGATGGTTTGTTGCCTTTTTGGTTGGTTGCTTGGTTGGTTGGTTCACTGACTGATTGAGTTACTGGTTGGTTAATCAATTAATTAGTTTGCTAATTGGCTGGATAGTTGGTTGATTTGTTGTTAGGTTAGATGGCTCGTTAGTGAGTAAGTGAGTAATTGATTGAGTTCACTGGTTGATTGAATGATTGATTTAAGTTAAATGGTAAGATATTATTTAAGAGCTCAAATTATTATTTAATTACATAAACGAATGAACGAAGGAAGGAAGGAAGGAAGGAAGGAAGGAAGGAAGGAAGTAATGAATACACAAATAAATAAAATTGAAGACATTCTGAAATCAGACAATCTGTTGTGTTTAAAAGTCAAGGACCCGGGCAGATCTTCATTCCCAGTTCATTTGTTGGTTAGTTAGTTCATTAGTTAGCTAGTTTTATTTGTTAGTAGGTGTGAAGTATTCGATATTGAAAGCTCTGGTTGTTCACCCAAACTTTTCAATGAAAATCCTTCACTTTCATATTTTTTATATCTCAAAACCAAAAAGAGTGGTTTGCTTAGTGCTGGATCTTTGCTTTGTGGCTGAGGTTGGCACACAGCTCATCAGATCTCAGCTAGAATAATCAGAGCTGGTGTGTGGTTGAGCCTGTGGTGTGTGCCGTAAATGGAGGAAGATGATGAGAGAGGAACTGTGGCAGTGTATAAGAGTTGAAGTCTAGGGTAATAAAGAGGAGCAGAATGGAAAAAAAAGAATGACTTTGTTCATTACTCCTTTCCCATAACCAGGGAAGCTCCCTTACTCCCTGACTAACGCAATGCATTTTCATGTATTTTTATCCAAAGCCACTTAGAAGCAGGATGAAAGTACATCCCAGTAGTACGGCTAAAATGTGAGCTGACTTCAATGCATATAATGCATATGCACTGATTAACCATAACATTAAAGCCACCTTTGTGCCTCTAAAACAGCTCTGACCTACCAAGACATGGATTCCGTGGTGACCGGTGGTATCTAACAAGATGTTACAGTGGGTCCATTAAGCCCTGTAAGTTGTGAGGTGGGACTTCCAAGAGTATCAGTGAGCTTTGTGCAATCATGGCCCTGTCAGCCCTTGATCGTCCTCAGGGCACTTTTGCTGGATACTGACCACTGCATACTGCTTTACAGGACCTCCCTGATGATTTGAAGATGACTGAATCTTGTAGAAATCACAGTTCGGCTGTGTTTGACCTTGTGAAACCTTACAGATTCTTGGGGCAGCTGTGACCTGGTTGTTAGGGTTCAAATCCCTGAAGTTGCAGGGCATGACTGAAGTGCCCTTGAGTAAGGCACTTAACTCCCCTGCTGCTTCTTGGGCGCTGTGGACAGAGCTGCCCACTGCTCCAGGCACGTGTGATCACTGTCCCGTAGTGTGAGTACTGACTAGTGTTTGTGTGTGGATGAGCCTCTTTTCATAAACTTAATTCTAAAATTGTTTACTTGCTGACTAATATGTGCAGCAGATCCCACCCCTTGAAAGGTGCAAATAGAACCATATAATTGATATTAATGTTATGGCTGATCTGTGCATATATGCTTCTATTCATCGTTCCACAGTGAGGAGACACCTTAACACCGTGGTTCTAAAAGCATGTGGACAGTGGAGCCTCTAAATACAGCATTATCTTAATTATCTCATCAATGTTTTCTCCATTTTTCAGGCACAAAAAAATGAAAAAGTTGTGCTTAATGGCTGTTTCGACTGCAAATGAAATAAATGGAGAGTGGAACAGAGTCACATAAAAATGCGTTCTGATTATATTACACTGCTTTTCTGTGCATCATCCAAAATCTGATATTTGCTAGGTCATCATTTCAACTTTCAGTTTTTTGCAGACCGTTTATCAGCTCTGCTGGGCCACCATTCACTGTACCTGCTGTGTGAAGCCAGTGAAAGAGCATTTTTTTTTGACTATAATGGTGGTAGCTCTTTTTTAAGTAAAAGCACCATCAAGAGAGATATAAAAGGGCAAGTACCTCCCACTTCACATTAATGTGCTCTTGGCGCTGAATCTTTGTATCTCTGCACTTCAGTGTTTCCTGCTGATTGCGTTCTTGTAGCTCTGTGCTGCTGCATACAATTCATCAGCATCTAATAGCAGAACCTCAGAAGCTCCTGTACATAACAATAAGGTCTTAAGGACTCAAAAGCCTAGCTATACAATGCTGTATCACTGTATAGCAATTGATCCTGCTCTGTTTTTATGTCATTGCATCATACAATTCCTGTAGATATTCAGAAGCAATATCCCATTCTGTCCCAAGGGTATTCTATTGCATTTAGATCTGGTTACTGGGAAGACCACAGAAGCACACTGAAACCATTGTCACAATTGTTCATGAAACCAGTTTAAGAGACTTTTCCTTTGTGATAGGAAATTGTGGCCTGGGATAGATGCAGATGGTCAGCAACAATGCAATGAGAAAACACTCCCCACTTCACCTCCACCTACCTGGATGGTTGACACAAAGGCCCCATGGATTCAAGGTGTTGGTGGCAAACTCTGACCGAAATAGAGATTCATTAGACCAGGCTACGCTTCTCTTTCTGTTCTTGGTTTCTGCTGGTTTTCTACTTTTTACTGAGTTATTCTTTTATTACTTCCCTCCAAAGTTCTCCCTAATTCCTGCTTGTTAGTTAGGGCACCTTATCACATGATACCACCTGTGCTAATAAGCTGAAGGCTTACAAGCCACATGAAGTCTTTTTGAACTGCTGGTAAATCAACCTCACTGGAGAGCTGAACACATCTGGAGAATCTCACAACTACAACTAAATACTGTCTCTGCTGCCTGGAATCACGCTGAGTGATGGGGAAGAAGGAAGGCTATCCTACCCACCCAGTGGAACCTTGGCCAGTTATCGTATATGTGTGGTGGTGATGGTGTCACGTGCACCTGAACTTTCAATTGAACCAGCAGTTGAACCTACAACTAAACCTGTCATTGATTCTGCAGCTGATTCTGTAAGTGAATGATTAAGTAATTTTCCTCTTGAATGTGCGATTGAACATGCAGTTCATTCAGCAGTCAAATCTGCTATTGAAACTGCATTGGACTTGCATTTGAATGTGCTGTTGAAACTACAATTGAAACCCCAATCCCCCAATTGTAGCATCAACCCATAGACAGCTGCACCTCTCAGGAGCCCCAGATTTTGTTCATAATATTGTGAGAATATTGCACCGAGACCCTGGTATCATGGATTGGAAGCCAGTCTGTATGTATTTTTACTCCAATAGTGGTTATCATAGAGTGCAGAGAGTCCTCTGTGAAAATGTATCACTACACTGCAGTATTTTAATGGAGCATCGAGAAACTTGTTTAGGGTTTATCTCACTATTTGTTACTGTCTGTCAAAAAAATGTCAAAATTCAGAACCTGATTCAGAGTAATATTGCCCCTGTTGTTCTTTTGACATCTTCTATTCTTTTATTTTAGATTTATTCATTCTCTGGAGGGAAAGTATTTTGGGTGTCAGGGGATATGATGGACCCAGCTATAGATTGGTGTGCTGTTCCAGTCATCTGATAAGAAAGGCATTATTTACAGCCCTGATCCAGTAATCGATGTGACTGGCAGGCCAGTGTGTGGTATTACAGGAGCCTTTACAGTCTTTAAACAACGGCAGTGATAGAATGCTGCACACAGCTGAACACTGGCCTTGGGGTAGCTATACTGTGCTTCCTATGATTGTTGATTGGGACTGTAATATTCAGTCAGAAGGAAGTATTGATCACCTCCTTCACAAATCAATTAAGCGCTAGACAATGATTTATGAGCTTTAGAAATGTTGTAATATGCTAGAAATAAAGCGTTCTCTCTAATGGCAACTCAGGTAAAGCCACGAGAGGGAGAGATATTTGCTGTTGTCTTTCTTTTTTTTTTTTTGTCTGTTTTTGGCAGTCAAGTCTTTTTGTATTCCACCAGTCTCCGTACAGCTCCTGGAGTTCAGCAGCAAAAGCTACGGTGATACACAGGGCACTGAGAGAGATGGAGGAAGAGTCTGGAGGGCTGGCTGACTTACACCTACTCCTGCTCTATTCTGGCACTATTCTGCACTGTGAAAATAAACACACAAAAAATCAGAATTAATACTTTAATCTGCTCAGTGAAGAAGATACCCTTGTTTTATCAGCTTGCCTTAGGTTGTATTAGTAAAAAACAAAAAAAACAAACAAAAAAAAACAACATTAAATGGTTCTTTAATGAATGATCCTCACATATCTTTATAGATTCTTTATGTTTATTTATTTATTTATTTTTTTGTGTGTGTGAGTGTGTGTGTGTGTGTGTGTGTGTGTGTGTGTGTGTGTGTGTGTGTGTGTGTGTGTGTGTATGTATCTATATCTGTATCTATATCTGTGAAAATAGATCTCTTTTGACTGCAGTGCCTGTCCAGAGCAGGCAGCACACAAATTGTTCTGACAAAACAAACACAAAACTCCACAGTCGACCCTCAAGAATCATTAAAACACATTACCCACTTCCACCATCGGAAGAACATGCTAAATGGTGCAGCAAAACTAAAAGCTCGTTTTTCTGACTCAGTACACACAGCAGGAGCATTCAAAGATTATGGGCTACATTGTAGGCCATAATCTCCATTTACTTTTAGAAGTATAAATTTAAATGAGGGTAATAGGCCTAATATAGATTTATAAATTAAAGTAGACCACTGAATCAGTAGCTGTGTAGTCAATAAGGGGAGAGCTGTTTCTTTTTTTCTTTTTTTTTTTTCAGAAGACATTGTTGAGTAAGCAGGCAACAATTTGTAATACATTTTAAGGCACTGTGCTAAACTGTGACTAATGAAAGTAAATATGACAAAGATGCGTCCGTATAAATAACGACTCCATAATCAATTACTGGTAAATTAAAAGCAACAAGCTTTGTTAGCTTGAAAAGACAAACATGACTTATTAATTAATTAATTAATTAATTAATTAATTAATTAATTAATTAATTAATTAATTAATTAATTATATTTTAATCCACAGTTAGAAAATGGCAATTGGACTTTACCCCGTCACATATGTGTGAATACGTAGAACCTTCCTAAAGTTCTTTGACATTCAAGCCTCACATAATGCTTCTGTTAAAAAAAAAAACAAAAAAAAAACCTGAAGATGAAGTTGGGAGTTAATTTTAGAAATTAGTCTTTTTGGGCTCCAAGCAGCTCCAAGCTGTGGTATAGCTTTCATATTCAGACACAAAAGCACATTGATCAGCCATAGCAGGAAAAGCGGGCAGGCATAAGAATCTGAACCACTGTGACAAGGGTCAAAACATCAACATCATGTCGGGTGTTCCCAGTATGCAGTGGTCAGTACCTTCATAAAGTGCTTCAAGGAAGGACAACCAGTGAAATCCATTGGTGTTCATGAAAGTTCATCTTTAAAATTTAACCTAAATAATACCACAGGATGGTCAGGGGTCTTGTGGAATCTATGGTCATTTCTGTTGTAGTGGCACAAGGGGGACCTCTTATTATAATCAATATTAGGCAGGTGGTGTTAATGTTATGGATTAGAGGTGTATATATAACATTTCTAGTGTTAAAATGAACTATATTTGTTAAAAATATGTAAATATCTACTAATGCTTTTTTCTGAGGTAACATAATGCATTTCATATATTATATGTAGATTATATATCTATATTATATGAATATTTGTGTGGTTGTGCAATGGTGCATAGAGTGGGGTTTTAGGGTCACAGTAAGGTTTTAGAAGGGGTAGGGTCTACTGTGGTTGATAAGCAGCACAGTTCTAGGGAAGGAAAAAAAAAAGAGAGCTGTTTGAATGTTAATTGTGCTGGCTTCGATAGTGCTCAGGCTTCTACCAGAGGGAAGTCATTGGAAGAGGTGATGTCCAAGGTTAGAGAGGTTGGCTATAATCTTGCCAGCATGCTTCATGACACAACATGTCAAGTGTTGGCAGAGCATGCCCGATGATCCTCTCTGCTGTTCTGATTATGTGCTGGTATTTGGCTTGTTCCTCTGAGGTACACGATCCGAAGCAGATGGTTATGGGTTCTTTGAGGAGGAATTGGAGATCACTGTGTAAAACTTGGTCATCAGGACTACAAGCAGGTTCAATTACTCAAGCTGCTTCAGGACGATCATCCTCTACTGCTGTCTTGGCAACGGAGGCTATGTTCTAATCCCACCCTGGATATGGTAGTGAGCAGAAACTTCACAGAACCCCACCATGTAAACCTGACCTCAGAGCCATGGGTGTCGAGAAGGGTCTGAGGGGTGGTCTTCAGAGTTAGTGATGAGGCAGAGCACAGGGGTGTCATCCAGAACTTTTTTTTTTTTTGTCATCCAGAACAGATTTTCATATATGGATCCTTGTAAATTGTCAATCTGTTAGCCTTTGGCTTTTGGTATAGTTGATATTATCATTGTCATTATGAATGGACCAATAGAAATGCTCTAGAATAAAATTACTTAAACTTCAATTGATGGTTAAGGGTTTTTCTGGATATACAAGATTTTTGGCTGCCAAAATCAGTTGTATATGACTGTTTATAAGGACTGAATGTCACTTTTATACCAATCATATGTTTTTCCATTTTGGATATTGTTTTCCCCGTAACAGCAGAGCGGTCTTCCCTTATATCTGGAATTCTGTCTCTATTAAGTGTCTCAATAGAGTGTTTTCAGTCTTTGTGTGTTCCTTGCCTTTAGATTTCTCTGAGTTTGTTTCTGGTCAGATTGCAGTTGAACTCTTGGCACTTCACTAGGACACCGAGTCTAAAAGGACAGTTCTGCAGCCTTTACTGTGAACTGTAACTGAGCTCAGATCAAAACCTTGCTAAAACTGCTCCACGAACATCAAATAAAGCATGGGATCATAGTGAGGCAGTGTACTGGGACCTCATGAAACTAGAGCTGCTCTTTGGATCAAAAGAAAAAATCTGGTGAAAACAGAAGCTTGTTTGATTGACAGTGTTTTAAAGCGTCCACGACAACAATATTGTGTGCTGAATATTGCTTTATTCTTTATTGGATATCGACATGTCTAGTCTAGATGGATGAGGTTTGGTCCAGGTGGGTTCGGATGAAGATATGTTAGATGCTCTACTCAAGACATGTCATGGCTGTTGATAAAGTCTGGTGTTCTTGTGAAGAAATGTTATTTATAGGCTTTCATAGACAGACTTCTACTGTTTATAGTGTTATGATGTACAAACAGGGTCTTGACTGCTTCAGCTCACAACATAGCTCTTTATGTCATAATCAAGAACTCAAATTCTGAGCCTTATTAATATGAATTGGTAATACAGCTTGGAATTATATAAAAGTAAGAGTATATGATAAGTACTGTTACCCCATTGAAACAAATTAATATAATGTCAATTCTAAAAAAAGAAGTAAGAACTTTGATATGCACATGAAATAAACTTAATAAATTGCTGATATTGTAGTCATAAATTTGTATCAAATTGCATTGCAGTGAGCACAGCATATGGCAGTACAGTGTAGTACTCTATAGTATACTGTATTGTATTGTTTAGTATAGTATAATTACATTATATTATATAAAGTCAACTTATATACTATGTATTGCAATATAATGTAGCATAGTACAGCACAGTATATGATAACGTGATTCAGTGTAGTACATAATACTAAACTATGCCATGTTATAATATAGTGTAATACACTACATCATATTAGAGTATAATCTAATACCATATCATTACAGCGTAGTATAGTATAATATAGTTTTATATAGTTTTAATTCATTATATTTTATAATATGTTAAAATATAGTACATTGTGGTAAAGAATAGTATACTATACTATGTCATGCTCTACTATAGTGTAATAAACTACATTATATTATGACAGTATAGTAATATACTATAGTTTAATATATTATATTATAATAGTATTGTATATCAAATTACATTATAGTATAGTATGATCATATTTTATAGTATATTCTATAAAAAAATGTGTAGCATAATACAGTGTAATGTAATTCACTAAAGTACATTATATAGTACATATATCATTATTGTGTAATATAATATAAGTAATTTATCTCCTATATGAAAAGCATATTGTTTAATGTGAATTAATGCTACTTTATTTGCTGCATTAGTTCTGCATACAATTTGCAGGCTTAGGCTTAGATGTCAGTTAAAGCTGATTTATGAGAAATTGCACCAAGCCTTCGCACTTGCAACAGAGCATTAGCATGAAAAAAAAAGACAAAAAAACAAAACAAAAACGAGGAGGATCCAAAGGCATGCTGGAGGCACTTGAGCAAAAATCTGAATCGTTGTTGAGCACAGGTTCTCTCTGTGTTCATGCTGCTCTTACCCTGCCTTACCTGCTTCAACAGGGCACTGACAGCTCTGCAAAACACTGATCTGAGTTTGATTGGATAATTGAGGGTGCTATGTTGTGCACACATGCGTGAGTGTGCTTAATTTATCCTCAAACCTCTAATGACATAAAAAGTATATTGAAATGGCATTTATAATTTAGTTGAAAAGGTATCCTTATAGCAAAGAAAAAAAAAAAAACACTTTCTATGAATTCTGTTCTGTTTTCATTCTTTTCTTCATGTGACATTAGAATGCGTTTATCAAATTGAAATAAATAAAACATAAATACACTACAGTGGCTGCACACCTAAAGCCAGACCAGCACTGGACTGAACATGGAGCGAATGTCCTCTGTCAGAGATAATGCTAATATCATCAGGTCAGCCACTTTTTGCAGAAAGAACATGATGAGGCATTACTTGCAAGCCATTGGGTTCATCATTAAGCCTCTCACATATTCATCCTTCAACCAGCATGAAGGCACTGCCACTGCCTAATTCACTTAATGCCTTGATCATTGATTCAGTGGGCTCCTGGGCAGAAAGGTCAATATTCCCCCGTACTCACTTCAGCTTTTTAATGCTAATCAAAGGGAGGAAGTGTTCAGAGGAAAATTGGCCTCCTGAATGGACCTGATGTGTCTCAGTTAGTCATTTTGCTCACAAGCACTTTATTAGATTTATTGTCATATACACAGAGGAACAAATAGTTACAGTGTACAATGAAATTCTTACTCTGCATCTTCTGGACTACAAGTATTTACTAACAATTACTACAAGTACTATAAAAAATACAGTGGCATACACATACACAAAACATTTACTATACACATACACAAAGGTATCTGTCTCGTCGCACCCAGTCATCTGTCCCATGGCGGTGGTATAAGCAAATTTGATGATCGTGGTGTTACTGTGAAAAGCAACACAGTCACGGGTGAACAGGGTGAACCGCATGGGATTCAACACACAGCCCTGGGGTGTTCTTGTGTTTATAATCTTTGTGCTGGAGATGTGGTTTGCAATCCTGACAGACTGGGGTCTACCTGTCAGAAAATCCAGTACTGTCTTCGCTCTCTAGATGTTCTAGAGCTCTGTGGATGGCAGTGCAGATGGCATCTCCTGTGGGTGTGTTTGGATGGTATGCAAACTGAAGAGGGTCCAGAGTGTCTGGAATGGTGTTCTGAATATATGACAAAATGAGCTTTTCCAAGCACATCATTACGACTGAAGTCAGAGCAACTGGTCGGTAGTCATTGGCAGACCACTGTGCTTTTCTGGTGGTTACGTTTAGGCAGGAGGGAATCGCCATCTGTTCTATAGAAAAGTTTATTATATCCATAAGAACGTCAGCTAGTTCAGAAGCACGTGATCTGAGTGTAAAACCAGTTATATTCTCTGGACTGGCTGCTTTTCCAGGGTTAAATCTACTCAGAGTCTTTCTTCATTTCTGCAGAAGAGTTGGCTTCAGTGACTGCACTCATCAGAACCCTTGTAGGTGGTTCTGTTGTGAAGACTTTGAAGCAAGCATAGAAGTCATTCAGCTCATGTGGTAGAGCAGCATGGCAGTCGATTTGCCCTCTGTGCTTGCTCTGGTAGTCAGTGAGCTGTTTCAGTCCCTGCCACATGCACCTGATGTCAGTGGTGTTGCTTCAGCTTGGATCTGCTTTGTCTCTTGGCTTCTTTAGTGGATCTACAAAGGTAATACCTGTCCTTTTTAGACAAAAGGGTCATCTGAGAGAAATGCAGAACAGCGGGCAGCATGCAGCATGGAATGAACCTCACAGTTGATCCATGGTTTTGATTAGGGTATGCCCAGATGTGCTTTGTAGGCACTATGTTCTCCACACACATGCTGATGTAGCTTGTGGTCTAGCTGTCTGACTGTAAGTACCTTGTACACTGAGGTAAACAGGATCCTGCAGCTCTGTTCTCTCTGGTGAGAAACCTGCCACAGTGAACGGTGGGTGCTTTGCTTCCTGAGTCCTGGTGATGTCATTGAGAAGTCAGGGTGCAGTTGAAGAGTTTGCTTGTGGAGGAATGTTGCTGATCAGAATGAGAATGAAGCACAAGCGGAACATTTTCTTGGTAAATAGAACGATTTCACATTTCACCAACAGCATCTCCATATCAGATGAACAGTGTGTACAATCTGAAAATCTGTGCACCACACATTGTTAATGTAAACACAAATAACCCCTCCTTTCTTCATGTGTTTGTTGCTGGACCAGCATGTCTGGAATTTAGTTCGATTACCATGTTTCCATTAACAAAAAATAAGAGCACAACAGTCCCTTGGAAACCCAGTCACCACACTGTGATATTATCCTGGCTCGGAGCTCATCCAGTTTGTTCTCAAGGGAACGGACGCTTGCGAGCAGTAAGCATGGCAGCGCTGGTCTGTTTGGCCTGCCTTTAGCTTAAAATGTTGCCCACCTCTCTTGCTTTGCCAATGTCAGTGCTCTCCCCCCAGCTTGTGCAGGTCTCTCAGCTGTGGTGGAGTTGATCCTCACTGGTATGGGTCAGAGTATGAGAGTCCAGACTGAAGAAGTTTAAAGTAAAAAGTAAAACCTTAATGATAAGTATTCCACAACATGTGGGATTTTCATGGCATGGATTTTACTGAACCAGTTTCAGACACTTTTGCTTTGTGACATTGGGAATTATCATACTGGGAAGCTGTTAGAAGACAGTCATGGCAGCCATTATTTATTGGTTATAATAAACCCAAAGTGTCCCATGAAAATATTCCCACACCACTACCCCATCTTTACCACCCTTAACTGCAAGACAGGTTGGGATGATTCATGCTCATAAAGGATCATAATGAACCCTATCCATGGCAGCAGAGCTTGTCTGGACTTACGAGGGGCCCTGAGCAAAACTCTGATATGGGTCGCTCCTTTTGGAGGGTCCTCATTTGTTGGTGCCTTCATTAATTAGCGAGCTGTGTGTATAGGGAGGTCGAGCTTCTTGGTGGTGCTATTGACATAACACATTATCAGTGAGGAATGTCTCCGAAATTCACTTATTTCCGGCTGAATTAAATCCCAGTTTAAATGCCATATTTATTTTTTTACTACACTACTATATACTATACTACTACATGCAGACTCCAACTGATCAGCAAGAAGGGACAGGTCTGATGATGTCACTGACTCAGACAGGAAAGTCCTGAGAATGGACAATGCTGATACATACATAACATGGTCAAATTCATAAAATCTCACATCCCACAGACCATTTTCATTATCCTATCTTGGAAATCTGGAATGTGTGATTGTCTCCTGTAAATATTTGACCTAGAGCCCATAAGCTTAAGGAAAAAATCAATGTAATTGATTGGGTACAAAGTATTACACTTACCAGGGATTACAAAAAACAAGTCTTGAAACTGGACTGAGGGTCAAGGCTTGAAGACAGAAAAAAACACTTTTGGTTATTTTAAGAAGAATTCATGTTATAGAGACGTGGGTGTGAAAAATCGTTTTAACCAGTTTACTCAGTATCTTTATTACAAACATGGATCTTACATGGAACAAAATGTGGTTCTTATATGACATTGTTTCAATTATTATTATTATTATTATTATTATTATTATTATTATTATTATTATTATTTATTTATTTTTATTTATTTATTTATTTTTTAATTTTATTTATTTTTCTTTTTTTCTTTTATTTGAACACACAAACACACACTTGCTGCTTCCATCCCAGCAACCTGAACCCCAGAGATTTGTCCACCAGTGTTTGGTGAGAGTAAAGGCGAGTACAGCCCGAGTGTCTTTGTGTTTGTTTGTCACTTTGTCTTGTGTTAAAGCCTGAATCATGAAAGAAAGCACACAGATGACAGTCCTTCACACGGTACGACAGTAAGTCCTGTCGAATCTAAACAGAATGCGACAGAGGCCGTTATTTGAGTTATGCATATTAGACAGATATATGAAGAGTTGTTTGGCAGCTTTTTAACGCTGGTTTTCATCTGTGGCATCTCGGCAGCTCTTTTCTTTTACTCTACCCAGCCTGATTAAGCTGCCTGTCTCTGAGCTGACAGGGCTTTTTGTATTTGGTTATGCTAATCAGGCCCCAGCTCCGAGCAAGCCTGGCTCTCTCCAGGTGAGAAAAATCACACTGTACTCCTTTATTAAATACGCCGTTCTCTCTTTCCCTCCCGTGTTCCATCCATCCTGCCGAGCTTACGGAAGTATCCATGCCTGCTCGGCTGGAGGAGGGAGAAATGCCAGGTAAATCCTTTCCAACTGTCTACCCTCAGCGCCAGAACTTCATTAACTCATTGTCTCTTTCTGTTTTAATATAAAGGGATTTCGCTCGTGTCCAAGTGCTGCACTGATGCATATTAGTGTTGTTTGCAACATCGTCTGTATCCAAAAGTATGTGGACACTTTCTGAGGCTGGGTTCCTTCTTAAATCAGTGATATTAATATTTTTTTTTTCCCCCAGTTTACTTCAGTAACAGCCTCTACTCTTCTGGCACATTGCAGTGATGAGATTGCACACAGCTGCCATAAAGCATTAGAGTTCAGGTACTGATGTTGGATGATTAGCTCTGCCATTCCAGCTCATTCCAGTCAATGCATCAATGCCATAGACCTGGACACACACATACGTACAAATCAAAAGTTTGCTTATCTAGCATTTCTCCTGAAGTCAAGGGTATTGATGAAATGTTGCCCCTATTTCACCAGTAACAGCTTCTACTCTTCTGGGGAAGTTTTACGTGAGGTTTAAGGACATTGCTGTGGGGAGGTTTTGATTGCATTCATCCAAAATTGAGGATACTCTTCTTGGATGATGGATTCTAGTCTTTCCAACTCATTCCAAAAGTATTGGATAGAGCTCCATCACTCTAGTGAGCAGGGCTCCAGTGTACCTTACTCTGTACTGGATGGCTTTATACCCCTGTAACTGATCCTTTGTAATCAATCAATCAATCAATCACTCAATCATTCGTCTTTGCGGTCAATTACACATACATAAACATGAACACACGTATGTTCATATACACATGAACATGGACACCAATATACAGACATGCATGCATGCTCAGATCATCATATATGCTGGTGTGTGTGTGTGTGTGTGTGTGTGTGTGTGTGTGTGTGTGTGTGTGCGTGTGTGTGTGTGTGTGTGTGTTTGTGTGTGTGTGCGTGTGTGTGTGTGTGTGTGTGTGTGTGTGTGTGCATTCATGTGTGTGTACTGGCATGTGTGTGGCTATGTTGATGTCTTCATCTGGACATGCTAGCTTCACTCCACAGGGGCTGTTATATAACACCATACCAGAGTTTGGACAGTACCCCAGGTGGCCTGCCTTTTCACATTAGGAGTGTTTGTGTGTGTGTGTGTGTGTGTGTGTGTGTGTGTGTGTGTGTGTGTGTGTGGTGAGACAGAGAGACAGAGAGAGAGAGAGAGAGAGAGAGAGAGAGAGAGAGAGAGAGAGAGAGAGGTTTAGATGAAGTACAGATGGGGAATTACATTATGCAGTTTACAGCTTTTCTACAACCAGATTTATGAATAGTGTTTATGAATTTATGGGCAGTCTGTTCAGAGAAATACACATAAAAACACCCCCAGAGTAACACACCACCCAGCACAGCTTAGTGTAATGGGCTTTTTTGGCACAATTGCTTTAAATACAATATTGCCAATTACAAGACAATGGACTATAGAGCAATGCTAATAGCAATAATGAAACAACAGACACTGAACAAACTGCACAAGCACACACACAAATAATAAGAGAAACATTAATATTTTCTGCACTTTAATAGATTAAGTACAATAAAAGGCCAAAAGTCCAGGTACAGAAACTAGTTCTATATGCTCCATGACTTTTGCCATGTTCCATGGACTTATGCCACACTGACCTGTGTAATAAGTGATATTATACTATTATAATAGTGATGGTTTACAACTTTTTAACTTTAATATTAGCTACATTGGATATATAACTCCACTGTAAATCTAAATAAGCCAGCCTTCACCCAGCAAACATGTCCTGTCTAAACAAGTACATTTGGAATAAGCAGGAATCTTGTGTAAATTAGATTTTTCGCTGTTTTCTATTGCCCTCACTAGTGGACCTTCAGGCGGTGAAGTAGCTGGAATGTGATCGGACTCGTCCTGCTGTGGCACTCATTTAGGACGGTGGAAAAGGAATGAGAAATGTCACATCGTGCAAATTTTTCATTCTTCAAATAAACAGCTGCAGCTTTTCAAGGTTATGGGAGTAAAGCCAGAGCCTCGGCACATTGATGGGTTTTGGCAATATCATTTTATTCATTAATCTCTTACATGTATCCCACCCTTCAAATGAAATTTAGAGCAGGGCAATAAAAGATCGCCACCAGCCTCGGATACTGTTACTGTACTGTCAGGAACCAGGGAGAATAGTACACTGAGCCTGAAGCAATGAGAGAGAGAGAGAGAGAGAGAGAGAGAGAGAGAGAGAGAGAGAGAGACAGGAGACAGAGAGAGAAAGAGAGAGAGAGACTATGAAGTGTCCTATTTAAGTAAATGTAGTCAAAGGCTTCATCATGGTTTTAAGACATGTCTCAGTATTGTCTCAGTGGAAGATCACTGACTCCTCTGTTCTCCCTCTGATCTGGAGAAATTAGGAGATGAGCATCAGCATCATGAAAATCCTGGCGACAAATAAGAAAAGCGTGAGCTCTCTTTCTTCTCTGATGGACAGCTGAGATGTTTGTGAGATGGAAGAGATCTATCAAAGCAATTATTAGATCTTATACTGTGAATATTTCTCAGCTGACACTGAGGTGACGTCAGTCTGATGAGAAAGGATCTAGCCACTGGTGAGATACTGTTTAGATTAGAATGAGAAAACCGGAGAACAGGAGGAAATTGCTCTGATTTCAATCAAGCATTAACCATGTCCAGAAGAAATGAATGAGATTAAGTTTTAAAAAAAAAATTAGATTTTTTTTTATTGAAATGGAAAGAAAAAATGCATTTTTCTAATGCTGGAATAATGAGGGACAGAAAGGTTTCATACTGTTGAAAAGAAGTAACGTGTGTGAAGAGTGGAGAAGGTTTTATGTAGCGCTGCAGGAGGTGCTGAGTGAACCTGTATCTTAGACATCAGACTCTGCAAATCATGGTTGAAATCCTAACCGCTCCATTTATGCACAGAACAGCAGCCTTTGCTGCTGCCTGCAGTATTGAGTGTAAATGAAAGAGTTGGGATTTAAGGTGAAACACATCACATAAAGAGTGCAGCAGGGTTTCCGCTATAGGCCGGTTCAGGTGGGCCCGTCTCGCCACCATGCATGTTTTGGGACCAAAGTCTGGAATAAAGAGCCAAAATGGGAGTAAATCAGCTTTAAAAAGTGCTATTTATCCCCCCTCTCTGTCTCTCTCTCTTTCTTTCTCTCTCTCTCTCTCTCTCTCTCTCTCTCTCTCTCTCTCTCTGTCTCTCATGGTCTTCAGTTTCCCTCAAGCCTCCTCTGATACACTACAGACTACATACTGGTTTCTATGATGTTGAGCTCTCTCTACAGCAAGCAGCCCCAAACCATGACTTCGACCCCGTGCGTCACAGTTCTTGTCCTCAAATACTGTGTTTGATTTGTGCCAAACTTGTCTTCTGTTACTGTCCCCAAATAATTCATCTTTGGACTCATCTGTGTAAAGGACATTGTTCTATGGGCTGGTCTTTATGAAGGTGTTCTCTGGCAAACTTTAGTCTTGCGCTCATTTTTTCCCCATGAAATTCTAACTTGCACAGTCTCTTTCTGATGGTATATGCATTCACTTTGACATCAGTGAGGCAAATTTATTGGTAAAGCCATTTTAGGATTGTTGGCGTGTTCTTTACACATCTTGTGGTCTTCTCAGGAGGAGATGTTGCAACAAATTTGGCATTTGTTGGTCTTTAGGGTTGTTATAAATTTCTCTCTTGCTATGTAGAGTTTCTGACAGCGAGGCAGTGACAGAAAGAGCAAAAGTGCAGCTCTCTCTCTCTCTCTCTCTCTCTCTCTCTCTCTCGCTGAGTCTCTTCATTACGCTGTGCAGCAGATGGAAGGACTGGTGAGCAGGAGATTTATTCGTTGTGACTTGTTTCTCATTAGAGCCTAATTTGACGTCAGGAAGCATAACTGCTGAGAACCAAGGGGTATATAACAATTACGACATACGCAGGTTACTTCCTTACACACTTTCCAAGTGTGTGTATTGTGTGTGTGGGTGGCTGCTTGCGTGTGCCGTTCTACCAGACCATGTACTCATTCATGAGTGTGTTATCCCTCACGGTGCGTGTGAGCTGGGTAATTGATGGTGAGTCTCTCTTTGGGTTTCAGCGGTCTGAGCGGTCTCTGCAGCGTCGGGACAGCAGGTCTGCGCTGCACATTTTTAAAGGATTCACTTTACTCTGTACTTGACCATGAGTCAAACGTGACATTATAGGTTAAAGGCTCATATAAGTGGGGCGAGTGGATCTGATAGCTATCTGAGCTCAGGGGAATGTCTCTTCCAGCTGCTTCATAAAACCCTCAGGGAGAAGTCTGGGGTCGGGTGGTTCAAGGAGCTGCTGCTTGTTAATGTTACATATTTCCATAGCCCTTAGACATCTGCAGTTATTAGTGTCATGTTGCTGTGCTTTTAAAAATGTACCACAATACTGAAGGGCAGCTTTCAAACGTCTATAAGTTGTATCTCAAAAACAGCAACTTTACAGAAGAAGAGGAAATGCTTTGTATTTTTCAGTGGAAGTCAGCGTAAAATGAAATTAGTCCAAGTCACTTTGGACCATTTCTATTGGTGCATTAATCAGGAAACTGCTAGATTTTTTGTAGGATAGTGAGGATAAGCCATTCATGACAGCTGGCTTAATCCTACACGATTTAAAACTGCTTGTTCTAACAAGCCGAGTACCTCATTTTAACTATTAATTTGATGTTGTGACTGTTTATCACAACCATACACTATACACTGTCTAACCATAACATCATGACCACCTCCTTGTTTCAGGAGCACTTTGTAGTTCATAATTACAGACTGTAGTTCATCTGTTTCTCTGCAGACTTTATTCTCCTACTTTCACCCTGATCTTCAATGATCAGGACCCCACAGGACCAGCACAGAGCAGCTATTTTGTGGGCAGTGACATTGAGAGGTTCAAACCCTCCAGCAGAACTGCTTTATCTGATCGACTCCTAACAGCGCAACACACACTAACACAACCCTTTGAAGATCTGGGTTAAAGGAGGCCAACTATATATGCAGAGAAACGGGACATCATATTCTGGTCATAATGTTATGCTGATCTGTGTGTATATATATACATATATTCACTACTCTACTACTCTATACTTGCAAATGTGGCTCATTGTTATTGTATTTATGTTTGCTGTGTTTAGTTTTTAACGAGTGTATTTATTTGTTTATTAACAATTGCAAAGCCCCGTTTCATAATCAATAGCTGTGATTTTCTCCTCACAGGCAGTTGTTGTAGATCTGTATTAAGTGTGACATTACTTTTCACAGACATCAGCGCTACTCTCATTTTTGCTGTGGCGTCCTGGGCGATGTATTGATTTGAGAGAGAGAAAGAAAGTTGTAGCAGGTGGATCCTGTGCCAGAAACGGAGCCCTTGGCCTAATTTCCCATGGCGTCTGGTTCAGAGGTAATTTGTATAAGTGGAGAGGCTGACCTCCTCTTAGATGAAACAATTAGCGGCTCACGGGCCCTCCCGAGCACAGCTGGCCCACCTGGAGAGAGAGGAACACAAGCAACCAGAGCAGAGGAGCACCTGTGACATGATCCACACAACACATTACGTCTTAAACTGACACAGCCCGCTAAGATCCATTCAGAAGCACTTCAGACAAATGACGTGGACTCCTGTATTCGGCTTCAAATGGGCAATTTGCCACCCTCCGAAAGTATTGATCATTCATTGAGGAGGGACTTAAGCTGAATGTAACCACACGGTGTCTGAATTGACCCAACTTGGTAAAGTCAAATGATCCCCTTTAACACTTTACAGGTCAGGTCTGTTCAGAAACACTGAAACAGTCTGTTTTGCATTGTCATGATTCAAGTGTGCAAGTGAATAGATATCTTTAAAAACGGTGTTTCATTTCACATATTTCATGTCAGTTTGAAGCACCATGAATGGAGTTTATATGCTAACATGTCAGGAGTCTTGGGTTGTAAAGGCTCCTAATGGACTTTAATATCTCACACACTTCTAGTCCACGTTCAGCTGGGGATTGGTCTGGTGTTGTGTTGACAATGGTGCCTCCAGGCACAGATTTGATGGTATTTTCTAGGGATGTTACGAAGTTCGAATTCGATAACTTTGACTATTTTAGCTGATTCGAATTCGACTGATGTTTTAGGGCCAATTTTCCTTGAATGCGGATTTGAAATCGCCACCGGTATATAAAACAGAACCGTTCATACCGTGAGGTCCGGACAGCACGAAGCACACGCAGATATAAACACAGCACTTTAATGGGACAAATGCGTTAAACAGAGTCAAACAGTCCAGATCAATAACAGGCAGGAGAGACAAAACCAGACTGGACCAACCAGAGACGGAGTCGAAAAACAGGCGAAGATCAAGAACCGACAGAATAAGCACAGGACGAAACGAAAGACAGGATCAGAAAACGGAACCGGCTCAAACAGACAGACTGATAACGATAAACACGGGTAGCGATGAGGCTGCGAGGCAAAGCTGGACACTGAACAGGTTGAAAGACTGGATTAAAGTCTCTGGACCAGGTGAGAACAATCAGATCTCTGGTGGTCGGAACCTGAGTGAGTCACATGATCAGGCAGGTAACAAACTGAAGAATTCTGGGAATTGGAGTCCGGAGAGACTGAGGGGTGCAGGACACATACAGGTTGATTTCCGCCCTGCAGGTCATCTTTTGGAGACCACCAATGTTCATCTGAATTTAATGGTGAATGTTGTCTACTTTATAGGTCAAGGTCAAGGCTTTTTATTGTCATTACAACCGAGTACAGGTACACAGTGCAATGAAATTGCGTTCCTCCGGAACCAAGGTGCAACATGGAGCAGCAATACAATTGGACGACATAAAGTGCAAACAGTACAATAAATACAATAAATACAGTGAACAAGAGACAGTTCAACAGACAGGACAGGACAGTACAATACCGATTGGTACAAAGAAGTGAGATGAGTGGTGGGAATAAGGTGCAAGATATATGTAACATACTGTAACATCTAGATGTGCATGATAACAGCAGTTACTGAGGTAGAAGTGTAGTTCTTGGTGTGCAGCAAATATTGCTGATAGGATGGGGATGATCCAGTCTCTGTGTGCCGAGTGCGTGTGTGTGTGTATGTGTGTGTAGAGTGCTAGGTGGTTTACAGTCCAGTGTTTTGTGTTGGTGTGGTTTATGTGGTGTGAAGAATGGTGTGAGGTTCAGTTTCAGCTCTGTCTCAGTGAGTTGAGGAGTCTGACTGCCTGGTGAACAAAGCTATTGCAGAGTCTGGTGGTGGAGGCTCGGATGCTCCGGTATCGTCGGTATCGATATAAATAAATAATGAAAATGGCTGAATGTGGTCAGAAAACAAGTGTAAAACACAAAACAGTAGTAAACACAAACAGTTCTACACTACTAGTTGAGGTATATCTTCTTTGTGTAAGAATGCCCAGTTAGTTAATTACATGAAAATAAATGATTGGTAATTTTATGATTCAGTGTCATTTAAACAGTATGATGAATTGTTTACAGTAACCGTGAGTCCGTGACTACCTGTGGCTGATGGTCTGTTTAAGCATCATGTATTTGTGTTGAAAAAAATTTAAAAATAAAAGCACAAATGGGCGTATCGGGGTTTATCGAGTGTTCTTGGCCCCGTGTTCGCATTCGCATTCGACAGATTTGTAGATAAAAAAATTTGAATCCGACGGTTTCGGATTTTCCTCAGTTCTGTCACATCCCTAGTATTTTCCACCAAGACAAAAGTGGGAGCTGTCACTGAAGATGACCCGCTGTTATTCTGAGTGAATCCAAGAACAAGAACGTTGTCGTCTTTTGCGATGTTGACTTGGTGTTAAAGGCAGTTGGTGTGAAGGTTTTTGTGCATGTAGTCCTGTGTCGTGCAAATGTTTGCCAGTGGTTCTGGCACTAAGAGGATGCCTTAATGTGGGAACCCGTACTCGCTTAATGTCCGCAGTCACACGCTGTTGTCACACCATATTGATCAGTTCTCCCTATCAGTGGCCTGTGTCGCACTCCCAGATCCTGACTGATCTTATATAGTACATCAAGTACAGCACTAAGGCCTGTATTTGCCATCATGTTAATCTTGAATTCTGTCTGTCAGTGTCAAACCTACTCACCAGTTTTCATTCCTGTCAAATGGTTCCTTTGGGGTGCAACTATTTTTTGATGAGTAGTGTAGTTTGTGAAAAGGTTCTGTATGCATACACATGTACACTGTGTTACTTTAGAGACAATAAACGAAGAATCCAAACTCAGAAATTAGTGTTGTAGGAAACAATTACACAGCAACAAAACATGCAGAATGAATATGTCCACAGGATACTTAACTAAGATATATGTGTTCGCCCTTTGTTAGAGATAAATATCCCACCTTTCTTCAAGACGCTTTTGCCTCTGGGTCACATAATTAGCCTCTCTCCAGAATTAATTCAGTATGGAAAAATATAATAAATTGACCAGATTTTAAGGAACAGCATGCCTGAATAAATAATTGTGGGTAGTTTAGGATGGTCTATTATTATTATTATTATTATTATTATTATTGTTATTATTATTATTATTATTATTATTATTATTGTTGTTGTTGTTGTTGTTGTTGTTGTTCTTATCATTATGATGTCAGAGATTTATTTTGGTGAAAATTGTCCTTCTTTGGAATTCTTTATTTTAGACTTTTCCTCTTTTCCTCCACTTGAGTTGTGGTGTTTTATATGCAGAGATGTAACTTTTTTATTTGCCCTTCTCCTCTGAGAAGTTCCAGTGAGGTCTGTGGAGCTCCTCTGCTAATCACAATGTGTGTACTGGTAGCTCTGACACAGACAAAACCAAACACCAGCAATCAGCAGTGACTTTAAAGCAGAGGAGGAAGGGGCTTGTCAGTCAGCCCACGTGTCTCTCTGTAGACTGGTGTTTCTCCCTGAAGCACTTAGATCTTGCTTTGCTGTCTTCGAATGGACTTAAACAACTTAGATACATTTGGTTCTTAAGGACTGAACATATTATTATTATTATTATTATTATTATTATTATTATTATTATTATTATTATTACAGTAAAATATTCCCCAAAATGTGTCTTAAAGACTACACTGATTAGTGTCCTTGGAGCTTCTCCTTCACTGTTTAACCTGATTAAATTCAGTAAAAGGTCCTGAGGTGAGGTTGCTGTCATCTATAACAAAATGCATCATAAAAGGTACTTAATGAAGATCCAGTAAATAAATCTAAAGGCATCTTTCTTCATATGTTTTGTACTGTCCAGTATAGCACTGTGTTAGCAATCTTACATAGATAGCTCTTTGTTTTGATTTTTTTTAACCTGTTAAATGATGATTCATCTTATTGCTTCTCAGAAAAGGCTACATATGGCAGGCTTAACATCTGCAAAGGAAATCATACTGCAGCTGTGGTTTATTAATGCGGATATTAATGCAACTCTTGATTAGTCCTCTTTGTAATACAGCATGTGTAGAATGCAGTACTGCAAAAATTAACAAAGCACAATGACTGGTAACATCTGTTTTAATTGAAATTTTTATTAAATTTATTTATTTTAAGGTTTCTGCTTCCCCATTTGTTGTTGGTGTTGTGCCGTCTATACTATAAACAAAAAAAAAAATACAATTACAAAAGTAAAAAGTAAAATTGTGTTCTTTGGGGGTGGGGCCGATTGTGGTATACTGGATCAGAAACATAAGAAGTGCTGCTTACTTATTTCATATTCTGAGGCAGGACGGCACCAAGTCACTTCTGAGTTGAAGGTTAGTAATCTAGTTATTGTGTTATTTATACTATTGTGTGAAAAAGCTGATATTTGTTCACAAAGACATGAGGCAACATGGACAGGAAGTCAGGCTGCTATTTCCAGAGGGTTCCATGTATTTTTTTACCTGAATACACTCACTTACTTTATACATATATACCTCCCTCCCTCATAGTTGAAATGTTAATTTTCTTGTCCCAAAGCAAGCTCCTGTGGTCCTCGCTAAAGGTGATGGCAGCTCTGAAGGATCGTGTTGAACTATAACACAACAGCAGTTTGAGTTGAGCTTCCTGAGAGAAACTATTCACAGCAAGGCTTAATATGTGCTTATGATTCTTATCTCTCTCTTTATAGAATTATATATAGTCAAATCAAATCAAATTTTATTTATATAGCGCTTTTTACAACAGCAAGTTGTCACAAAGCAGCTTTACAAGGATCCGGGTCCAAGCCTCAAATGAGCTGCCAGTAGGCAAACGGTGGCAAGGAAAAACTCCCTCAGTTTAGGAGGAAGAAACCTTGAGACCTTGAGAGGAACCAAGGCTCAAGAGAGGAACCCATCCTCCTCTGGTCGACACCGGAGAGCACATAGCAATGGCACCGTACATTGGGAAATAAAATGAAGTGAAAAAAAAAATAAATAAAAAAAAAAAAATGGAGGGAGGATGAATAAAGATTGGCTAATAGTAATGATGTATGAATGGATGAATAGTGAATAATGAGATCCATGCAGGTGGCATAGTCAGGTCTGGAAGTGCACTTTCACTGTGCTGATGTAACTGCCTGACCTCCTCTCCCCCTTCCCCTGATAACATTCACATTCTCACCTTACCCGCTCCTCTTTCCCCCCTAACAATTCTGTAACACATACCCCCTTCCTCTCACACCAGGGTCCTTAAACCCTTAAACTCTGACTGCTGATCAGCTAAGCTGTGTATGTGTATGATTTTCGAACTGCACATGAATAAAGTTACGATCTGAACAGTCCCGTATGCCACATTTCTAACAACCCCGACTGATTAAAAAGCAAGGACGCACATGCAGATATCAGGAGCTTTAACCTTGTGCCAAGTAATTCTCTCTGCTTCTGCTTTGGACGTCCAAAATCAGACGTCTGCCATATTTCAAAACGAGCTTTAATTCTTAGTAACCACGAAGCCCTCTCCATCTCCCCACTTTAACTTCATCTGCTTGTCATTCCTGTTTGTTTATAGTGCCTTCTTTAAGCTCATCGCTGAGATAATTAAAATGTATGAGGAATCATGGGAGGGTATCACTCTCCAGTTAGGCTCTTATTATTCAGAGCGCAGCAGGTGCAAGTTCACTGGGTGAAAGTAGATCAAACCAGCCAAGTGTTTGACATCAACTGTCAGAGCGCAACAACAAAGTCGAGCTGAAAGGGACACACACACACACACACACACACACACACTCACACACGTACGCACGCTCAATAGAGTGGTTTCAGTTCACCCTGCCAACCGAACGTCATTCTCAGCCTGCTGATATGCAGGAGCCTGGATCGCTGTGGTCTGCTTGTCCATCATGGATGTTGATGACGTCTTCATTTGAAAGAGAGGCAATTGTGTGAAAGAGGAAACTGTGGAGGTTGTGAAAGTCCAGTGCACTGCAAAATAATAACAAGCTGCAAAATCACAAAACACATCCATCAAAATCACAACACCTGCACTCCATTTTCAGTTTCTCTGAACATTTACAGATGGAAGTAAAAAAAAACAAAAATAAAACAAACACCTGTGTCCATTTAGGAAATGTGATGCAACAAGTCTCAGTAGGACACTGAAGGGACAGGAACCCTGAGGCGATGTGATACAGCAACCCAACAAATGAGAAGCAGAATTATGGTGTATAGTGTTGTATGTGGAATGAACAGTGATTAATGAAGGAGTATTGAAGTGGACTTTCTGCTACAGATATGTTATTACATTATTACACACAGAGCCACTAACAAATCAGGCTCAGTGAGTATTTCTGGACATATGCTCTTCTATTTGCATGGACACTTTATCTATTCATGTTCATAAAATGTCAGACTAATTGAATATTGCTGGATATTGTTATTCCTTCTATCACTTTAAACTGACACTTTATCTGTAAGGTAGAAAAGAGACCGACAGGCTTACTGTACACAACCTGGTCTATCTATCTATCTATCTATCTATCTATCTATCTATCTATCTATCTATCTATCTATCTATCTATCTATCTGTCTGTCTGTCTGTCTGTCTGTCTGTCTGTCTGTCTGTCTGTCTGTCTCCCTATGTCTGTCTATCTATATGAAGAATATGCACATTATTCAATTTAATGTATGTTGTGTGTGTGTGTGTGTGTGTGTGTGTGTGTGTGTGTGTGTGTGTGTGTGTGTGTGAGAGAGAGAGGGAGAGAGAGAGAGAGAGAGAGAGAGAGAGAGAGAGAGAGAGAGACTTTTACATAACTTTAATACATCAATATCAAACATGCATTACATCATAAGTGTAATAATGAATTTGTATCATACACTGCTTGTGCAGATTGATTAAAATAATAATCTGTTTGATTCTCTTTGCTTTTGGGGAAATTGTTTGTTTGTTTGCTTGCTTGTTTCCCTCTGCACATTCATTTACCATAATATCACACATAACTGTGCATGCATATTTAAAGTATGGATAGATAAACTCCACTGAAAGAACACGGAGCTCAACACTCATGTGTTTGATCTGTCATAAACCCATAATAAGCCCATGGTAATCAAAATTAGCAAAATTAGTTTTCTATTCATTTGGTTCCAGCTGTTGTGCGCAAGCTCCGTGTACATATTGCATAGCCACAGGCTACATCTCAAATTACACACTCTTGTGTGTTGCACACTATGCTAATGAACACACTTATAATGGTTGTGCACAACATTTGCCTATGATTTAGTGCAATTTTTTGTGATGTGGAATCTCAGGTTCTGCTGTGTTGTGACTGATTTGCAGCATTTCTGAAGATGTATTCGGTTTCTGAATTTGCGTCACATCTGTGACTTTTCTGGGCATTTCTCAAATGATGTGAATGTTTTCGTTTGATGAAAGTGTTACTGATTCTGTATAATGTCCATGAATTTGCAGCATGTTTGAAAAATGTAGGGCAGGTGTGGTT
The DNA here is from genome assembly GCA_034509495.1 of Acestrorhynchus altus. NCBI lineage: Eukaryota > Metazoa > Chordata > Actinopteri > Characiformes > Acestrorhynchidae > Acestrorhynchus > Acestrorhynchus altus. The sequence continues at coordinate 28,944,958 of CM067509.1, forward strand.
TTGATGGTTGTGTTTTGTGATTTTGAAGCTTGTCAAACAGCAATCAGCAAGTAAAGCCTTTAAAAAGTGCAGTTGTCACCAGTTAAATGCCAAAGAAATCTCATTTTGGAACCACAGATGACCATGAGTGTTAAGACCTTTTAAAAGATTATGTACTCATTTATTTTACAAATAAAGTTCTTTATGGGACCAGAAGTAGTTCTTCTCTGGGATCACTCAAAGAACCGTAAGAAGCACCTGTATTTTTTTAAGAGTGCAGGGTGATGTGCTTGCCAAGCCAGGGAAGTCAAACCTAGTCTGCCACAAATAATGTTCTGCAACAAGTGGGTTGTTATCATCAGTAGTTGTTATCAACTACTACATCAACTGTGTGATGACAGGAACTTGGCTAGAAAGTGATGACATTTTGGCAGATTCTCTAGAGCCACATATTTTTGTTTTTAGTATGGTGTTCTCTTAAAGGTTCTATAAATAGCAACACATTGCATATGAAGAACCATTTAAATTCATGCATTTCATTGTTTTGGTCATTTTCAAGATCAGAACTTGACTCCATTAATGCTCTTGAGGCTGAAACATCTAAATCCCTAGAACCTGTTATGCCAGAAAAGTAGAGGCTGGTCCTACAGAGAAAGGAGGCAAATATAGAGAATGTGCCTCCCTTCTCTGCATTAACAGCCTGCACTCTATAAATCCTGGACAAGCAGGTGTTGTTTCCGACTCTAATCGTGGACGTCAGGTTTTAGGGGTTTCCTGTTCTAACACACAACCTTCAGCTCAGGAATGGCTTATTAATGATCTGATTGGCTGGAACTGGTGTGTTGGGAGCTGGGTAAACCACAACTTGGAGTGCATCAGGTCCACCAGGCCAGGGTTGGGCACCACTGTTGTACTTGTTCAATTGGATAACTGCAGTTCTGTTTTGCTTGTGAGCAGATGGAATCGGAGGGCTTTTCCTTATTGCTGGTTATTGTATGGCCTGTGGGACTACATAAAATACCCATCTCCCTCCTCCCTCCACTCACCCAACCCTCAGCGCTTCATCAAGCTGCCAACTCTCCTGCCTAATTTATATATTATATTACAACTGGAATTTGTTCTCCGCTTTAATAAGAGTATAGATTACAGACGTGTCCATGTTCCGCTGTGTATCCTTCGATGATTGCACTGGCTGAACATTTGTATATCTTTTTACATGCCAGCACTGGGTTATTTCCAGTCCTCTGCTCAACCATTAAAGCAAATTATAATCGATCTGATGGTGTGACGAAGTGGACAGGTCTGTACAATTTAAACATAGAGCAGGGAAACATTAAGAGCATGCCTTGATGCCCTACTGCTCCAGTGAGTAGCCCTGGCTGTTTTGAGTTGATGGAGGTGGTTGAGGGACGGATGCAATCACACTTTCATTAAGATGTCTGGTGTGTGTGACCCTCCACCAATCTGCCATGATGTCTCTCACACATAATAAACCTGCTCCCTCAACATGGAACAGGGCTTTTAGACAGCTTGTGATGTCTAATAGATGATATCAGCGTGGTTTGTGGTCTCTTGTGGGAAATACGTAGGACAGGAATGGCAAACTGCTGATTCTGAAGAATTCCAAACCTCAGAATGGGTGAGAAACAGCTATATAGATGGCGTGTTTTGGGGGGTAAATATCTCATGAACCATACCTGCAGAAGTCAAGCATCTTGGGAAATGATAGAACTGTGAGTTGTTCTGTTTTCTCTGGAAGGGCTCTGAGGTCTTATTCTTGGTTCTGGGGAGTTATGGAGTGCTGAAAAATAGTTTCTTATAGACTTTAATGATATTTACACACGGGTTTCTGAAAATGGAGCCATCATGCCTCTGTATTGTGTGTTTGTGACTGATGGTCCAGCTGATCGGGTGCAGTTGGATACTCTGACAGAGAGGCAGAAATGGAGAAATAAATTGACTGTGTGGGTGACGTCATGCAAGTGGTTGAGAAAAGGGTAGGGGTGGAGATGAGTGAATTTGAGAAATGGGACCTGGGCATAGCAGAGGAAAGATGATGGGGTAACAGATCAAAATGAAGTAAAAGTGGGCTTTTCCGTTCAACTTGTTTTCACAAATTGTGAAAAGAAAATCAAATGAATTTGAAATGTTTGGATATCATTAAAGCCAAAATGTGAATAGAGTGATGAAAAGGGGTTTTTCTAATAAACAGTATATAGTCACATGATTCAGTTCAGGAGTAGAGGGACAGAAAGGACTGAGAGAGATGGAGTAACAGATCTGCTGAGTGAGTGAGTGCCCAGAAGAAGATAGTGAGAGAGAGAAAGACATTGAGAAGATGGAGATGAGTGAAGAAAGAATGGAGGGAGGAAGAGTGAGTTAAGGAGAGAGAGAGAGAGAGAGAGAGAGAGAGAGAGAGAGAGAGAGAGAGAGAGAGAGAGACAGAAGGGGTGAGCTTACCGGTCTGTCCTCTTGTGTAGTCTGGGCAGTATGTGAGGAAGACGGATGAAGGGGAGAGTGAGTGGAGCAGCAGGTAAAGGCTGAGGAGTGATGGATTACTGCCACCTCTCTCACCTGTTAGACTTCGCCCACAGCGATGGCAGCACCAGCTCTGCACATCACAAAGACGTTTGGAAACCTACGTCAAGCTTTTCTCAGCACCGTGGAGACGAATAACGCTGCACAGCAAAGAGATGAGGGCACATAAGAGGCTCTGCTATTGTAGACGAGTGTAATTCAGGATGACAATGACATACACTTACATCTGTTCTAATCCTGCTGCAATTCATTCACAAGTATAAGCTTGAGTTATTCCTTCGAAAGGGTTTCAGTCTGCCTGGAAGTATTTCATAAAGACGCCTTTCACAAAAGGCCTCTAAATGCCAGTGTATAGAGATATTTCCGGGAAATTTCATTTCATTTACTCCTTTTAGTCTAAACACAATCAGCCCTGACATTAGAACCACTGACAGGTGAGCCCTCCTCCTAAATAGAGGTGGGATGAATTGGACAGCACACGAATAGTCAGTTGGCATGTTGAAGCAGGAAAAAGACAAGCATAAGAAACCGAGACACTTTAGCAGGACAACTAGGTCAGAGCATCAGGCAAGTCTTGTTGGGTGTTCCCTGTATGCAATGGTCAGTATCTACGGAAAGTTCTTCAAGGAAGGACAACCAGTCTAGCAACAGAGTTATGGGTGCCCAAGACTCAATGATGGCCATCAGGAACAAAGTCCAGCTGGGTGTTAGTTGATGCCACTGTATTTCTAACAACTAGTTGAATCCTACAGTTTGAGTAATGGTCATTTCACATAACTAGTGGTCATTTCATGTTAGCACTGTTTTTAACTATATTATAATTGTTAGGGTTGTAACATCAATGTGGTGTCCAATTGAGACAATATACCCTTATAAGCCATAGCATTAATACCACTGACGGATTAAGTGAAAAACTATGAATATCTTAATCTATTGTGCCTTCGGTCAAGGATGGATATATTTGGCAGCAAGGTAGCAGTCAGATGTTATAGGTTATGTGTTGAAAGCAGGAGTTGCCTAGACAACTGGGTCAGAACATCTCCAAAACATCTGGCAGGTCTTGGAAGGTGCTCTCAGTAGGCCAAGGGTAGGAACCAACACTGGTTCTGCAGTGCCAGGCTCCTGCACAGGTTTGTGCACCTGTTACTCCAGTTCACCTGATTCAACTCTCCTGTTAATTGCCAGCTTTAGTAGCTCTGTTAAAGCAGGAACATCAGTAAACTGCGTAGGAAGCTGGCATTGCCTACCTTTGAGGTAGTCAGCGGTCAGTACCTACCGATAGTTCTCCACGGAAAGACAATCCGTGAATCCCCTACAGGATTATGTATGCCTGAGGCTCATTGATGTGATCAAAGGAGGCACTACCTCATAATTTACAGGACTTAAATGTGCTGCAAGAGACCACAGAGGTCTTGTGAAGTCCATGCCTTGATGGGTCAGAGCTGTTTCGGCAGCATGATGAGAATCTACACAATATTCGACAGGTGGTATTAATGTTGTGGCTGATCAAGGTAGATGTGTATGGTATTGTGGGAATTTAAGAGGATTGAATCTTATTGCCTTGCCTGCCTTCCGGGAAATAACGGCTCACATATATGTCTGATTAGATTTTCTTTATTCAAGTGAAATAGTGTTTCTGACAATCTGACCTTCTTCCATATTATTTCAACTCGTGAAATAATGGTGGCACCGCTGAGGACAGTGGATCGAAAGAGTACGGTGGATCAGCGTGATTGGATACTTGTAGGATGAATGTACTGAATCGCAGTCTGTACTGACTACCTTGTGTGGGTCGATGCTCGATTGGCAATAAATCTGGCAACCTGGCAGGCCAAGAAAGTGTTGCAGTTTGGCAGAGACTTTCCTGGGAAACCTTTGCTGTGTGTGGCTGACCATTATCCTGCTGAACAATGCCTGTTAGAAGCCCTGCAACGAATGGAGTGACCACAGGATGTTCTGCACATATCCCTGAGCTGTTGGTGTCCCTCATATCACTCCTACGCTTGACGTTAACTTTGCACTATAAGCATAACATTGATATCCAAGGATAAAGTTTACTACGTTCAGACTAAACAGAAAACTGTGCAAAGTGTTTTTGAACAACTTTAGCAGTGACAGGTGAAGTGAGCTGCTCTAAATAGGCACTGAAGGGCCATTTATTCCTAACTCCACTCTTCCACCACCTTTTTTCCCGGGTTGCCCTTCACCTGGTTCACCCCTACTGATGCCTTCCCCTCCTATTCTCACATTCTCCACTGAGGAATGTTTCTCCCTCGCTCAAGCTTAGGCAATTCCTGCAAAGGAAAAAATATCCAAAGTCCTTTCCTCCTCCTGCGACGGGGGGTGCAGTTGGGGGGGGGGGGGGGCGGGGCTGGGCAGGGTGGAGGTAATTGATGACGACTGTTTGAGGATGAGATTAAGATTCATAGCGGAGGCCGAGTGGAGGGACACGGCGGCTCACAGCATGAAGGATACGCCGCTACACTCTGACCACACGCGCCATGTAATTGATGACAGGGGGCGCCGGTGTTGGAAATGTGCTGTAAAAGCTATCAGGGAAAATTTCAGTTACACCTGGATGATGCCTGAGCGCAGAGAGAGACGCAGCCCTCACAGAAACAAAGAGAGAGATGATAAATCTCTTAGGATTTGAGAGAGAGAGAGAGAGAGAGAGAGAGAGAGAGAGAGAGAGAGAGAGAGATAGGGAGAGAGAGAGTAATAGCTTTGAGAGTGGGGAGGGAATCGAGAATGTTAGAGCACAAGAATAAGATGGCTTTGCAGTCATTTATCCAGCATTGGTCCTCTTTAAAATTCCCAGCTTGTTTAAAGGAATAGTTGTGAAAAACAAAGAAAAAAAGGGTAGTATGGTGGTGCAAGTGTCACACAGCTCCAGGGGGTTTGATCCTTGCTCTGGTCTCTGTCTGTGGTGTTTCCTCTTGTGGTTGGTGAATTTGTGATTCTAAATAGCCCGCTAAATGAGATTGTGTGTGTAAGTGCTTATGGGTGGCTCCCTGCAATGGATTTGGCGCTCTGCCCAGGGGGTTTTCCTGCCTTCTAGTTCAGTCATTTTGGTTGTTTCTGGACCCACCACAATCCTGACCCTGGAGGAAGCATGAATTTCATGTTTTGGGGCCTGAAGCTCCTTTAATTTGGCACCGGAACTATAAAGCTTAAGAAACAAGCAAGCAGTGAAGGCAGAAGGTAAGTTCTGTTACCTGTCATTTACCAGTAGGTCCAGTGCAGAACTAAAAAGCTAAACTTCGGCTACCTCACGTCTTGGCTGCAATGTTAAAAATAAAGGTACATCAGAATTCTACTTTGTATAATACCGCAGCATGGGGACCACAGTGGGTGACACTGGCTAAAATGAATGTAAAACTTTAACTGAGAAATGAATAGAGAAATAAAAATAAATAAATAAATAAATGTTAAAAATTGTCTTTAAGTCAGACTTTGGGGATTTTGGGATTCAGAGACTGAGAAGAGGTGTGTCAAAGGCCATAGTGTGAAGGAAGTTGTAACGTTTCCAGACACAGGTAGTTGGAGCGGACGTACACGCTGGGTTGTATTTATTAACAGGATACAAATAAACACTAAGACGAGAAAACGTTATAACGTTACAAAGCCACATAACCACAAAGCCACATAACCACAAAGCCATATAACCACAAAGACAGACAAGGACTAACAAAAGACAAGGGACTTATATACACAGTCACATTGGACATGGCTGGGACATGATGACGATGGGGCAGGGTTACAAATGGAACACAGCTGGGAATGGGAGGAGACATGACATGTGCTCAAAAGCACATGGGACTGAAAACAACAACAACAACAA
>CM067509.1:28966310-29021310 GCA_034509495.1 Acestrorhynchus altus
AGAGTGAGAGAGAGAGAGCGAGAGAGAGAGAGAGAGAGAGAGAGAGAGAGAGAGAGAGAGAGAGAACGAGAACCCAAACCTACTGACCCTAATGGTTCAACAGAAAGGCTGCAATTTCCCTATAGAATTAATAAAATGATTCTAGGTAGTTGCTGTGGTATCGTAGGTGATTGTCAGGTGGTTGCTCAGGTGTGCCAAGTGGTTGCTTTGGTACACCATGAGGAGGCGTTTGGTGTTTTTTATTCAATTTTTATGATCCTGATGTTTGATGGGGACCTAAAACTCTTAATCCCGTTCACTTCTAAGGACAAAAACACATCTAACCAAACAAACTGAGTTGGGACAATGTCAGTATGTTGGTGTTAACTGTGGGACGGACTATGTTTTGCAGTGCATTATCATAACAGATGACACTTGTCAGAATGAGCTTGTATAAATCCCATTATTTATAGGTTTACGTCAGCTGCTGTGACAGACTTATGCAGCTGTCATGTAGCCGAACAAATTCTGTCCTACAGTAGAGTGTTACCTTATTTGTTTCCATCCCGTTCATTACAATGATGAACATTGGCGGAAGCCACTCATTGTTGAATCCTTTGGCAGGCTTTGTTTTTGGATGTTTGGCATTGATCCATCTATCATTTAAATCCTCTCCACTCTTCATAATAACCCTATTGTGTTCACACTGGGTCTCTGTCCTTTTCTTTAGAATGTTAAACAACGGTGGCCTTTAACCTTTGTCTTTGTTTGTATTGGCATTAGAACCTCTCGACAGTGCATTAGATATGAAGCTGATTTCAATTATACACTCTAAACACTCCAAATACAGCATGACCTCCTCGTCATTCTCTGTATGTTTATGTAATTATGTTAAAAAGTAAAAGTCAAAAAACACATCATTCTCCAAACCAATCCAGCTACCTGATTGAATCAGTTTTCATTGGCTGTTGATGGCACTCGTTCAGATTGAGTCGTTGACCAGTGTAGGGTAGTCAAACGTTTGATATGCTCTGACTGGCTTGAAGGGCAAACAAGAGGTCAAAAATCAGTCACTTTACTCAATTCTCTCTACAACTGTCAACTCCGACTGACATTCTACATCAAACAGAATTGAGTTTATGATATTTTGTGATATGAACCCTTTAATATATTATTGTGGTAATAAATTATTGTGATATTGAAGTTTTAGGTACATACTAACTTAGCCCAACAGGAAAGTGGGTCACAGTTGTCAGGTTCTGCTCCTTGGCCTGTATTTTAGTTTAACCCTCCTGTGTCTGTCTGTTCTAAACTGTGTCTGCCATGAGGCTTGTCGTCCCTCCTGTGTCAGCTTTAGCTTACCTGGTAAACAGCACACATCAAAAGTTCCTCGTCTGAAACAGTGTTTCTGAACTCTGGTCCTGGATGCACAGCTTTAACACACACTCTGCAACTCAGCAGGGATTGCTACTGAGACAGTTAGTTGAATCAGGTTTGATGGGAGCAGGGTAAGCTCTGAAATGTACAGGGTAGGGGTGCCTCCAGGACTAGTGTTGAGAAGCACGGGTCTAGAATAGTTTTCCCAGGGACACAAGTCCATGAGTAGAGCTCTTGGTGTTGATAAACACTCTTGATCTGTGCTTTTGCTAGACCTAGTCCTTAATGTTCCCAAGTATTCTGTATTATGGCCTTGCCACTTTGAAACCTGCTCCAGTTGTGCGTAGTCTGTCTCTGTGTATCTCTTTGTTGCTGTCTCGCTTTGTCTGTTGTTGGACATTACACATATTCACATGTTTATGCTTGTGTTTGGATTTCTGGTTCCTTTTCCTTTTGCTTTGTGTTTTATTATTAATAAATGTTTACCCTGAATTACGTAACCTTGATGATCAGTTTAATCTACATTTAAAATGAAAGTACAGGGGTTGGACAATGAAACTGAAACACCTGGTTTTACACCACAATAATTGATCAGTATGGTGTACTAGGGCCTCCGTTTGCGGCCAATACAGCGTCAATTCGTCTTGGGAATGACATTTTTTGGATACAATCCGGGTTAGCACCCCAACATCCCTTTCAGACAGCTTCCTCTTGCGTCCACAGTTAATCCTGTTGGAAGTGGTTCGTCCTTCTTGGTGGTGCTGACATTACCCTGGATACCGTGGCTCATGATACATCACAAAGACTTGCTGTCTTGGTCACAGATGCGCCATCAAGACGTGCACCAACAATTTGTCCTCTTTTGAACTCTGGTATGTCACCCATAATGTTGTGTTCATTGCAATATTTTGAGCAAAACTGTGCTCTTACCTGCTAATTGAACCTTCACACTCTGCTCTTACTGGTGCAATGAGCAATTAATGAAGATTGGCCACCAGGCTGCTCCAATTTAGCCATGAATCCTCCCACTACAATGACAGGTGTTTCAGTATCATTGTCCAACCCCTGCACAGTGTAGTATATCTGCTTGGTTAAACTTGCACACAGCAGTTACCTGTATTATTTCCTGTATAACTGAAACATGTACAGCACTACTGATGGTCAGTGCAGAACATGTTTTGTCCATTTAAGCTGGTCATTGTTAAAATATGTATGTTTAGCCAGTGATAGAGTATAAAACACTGCATTACCTGGAAGGAAATCACATTTCCGCCGTAACAGTGATAATAATAATGATTCATATATTAATGCTAATATATGGGAGTGAGGTTTGAGGGGTAGTGCTGGCTGTCACTAATGGGTCGTGTAGGTGACCTGGTCATGACCTGAGACTGACCCCAGAGGGCTAATCAGCACAGGGGTCAATGGGGGGTGATGTGCCCACACAGAGTGAGAGAGAGAGAGAGAGTCTAGAGGAGGTGAAGAGAAACTGTGCTATATCTAATAGAACACCATTAGCCTTCTTATATGGGACCGTTTAGGTTCTTACCCATCAGAACAACCAAGCCGACCGACTGGTACGGTTCTGTCAGCTCCTGTATCTTCATACACACCCCTTAGTGTGTCCACTGATCACTCCAGTGCAGCTGAGCATCACACAGGGCTTCATTTTCCTGCTCCGTAATGGAAGAGTTAGCCCGTGAAAGACGGGTGTCCCCAGGATGGAGCGCTGGGTTTGTGAGATCAGGGGCGATCAGGGAGCCGTTTCCTGCGCCCTTCAATATTAATGAAGACTGATGAAGTGCTCCGGAGCCCCTGTCTCTCAGCTCTGACGAGAGCAGATTGACACTCGCAATTAGCAAACACTCAAGTTCACTTCCATCACTTTAATTTGACACGATAGAGGACAGAGAGAGAGAAAGAGAGAGAGAGAGAGAGAGAGAGAGAGAGAGAGAGAGAGAGAGAGAAGTAGAAAGATATACCAGCAGAAAGACAGACAGAGAAATGATGGAGAGTGGATAAACAAAATGAGAGCGAGAGAGATACATGGCAGTTCACACAGGGGTATATTTCATAACTGCCATTAACTTTTCTTTATTAAATTTATGTTTAATGATTGATGTTTATATTTCAGAAATAGATCAAATGCTTCATATATTTTTAATTGCTTCTGTGTCACTATTTTATATTGGACAGCAGTGATATGATTGTAATGTTCTGACAATACAAATGTAAATTTGTCATGACCAAAAGAGTGAGAGAATGAAACATTAAAGACTCTGAGAATTAAAGGAGAGGAGAGCAAGAAGAGGAGAGTGAAAATTAGAGACTGAGAGAATAAACAGAGAGGCAGGAGAGAAAGGATATATGAAAAAGAAAGGAAGAGACGATTTAAAAAGAACGGGAGAGTGAGAAAATAAACACAGGAAGACTGGGAGAATAAAAAAGAGGTAGAGAGAAAACGAAAGAAGAGATTGAGAGATAAATAATAAAACAAGAGAGTAATGAGAATTAGAATTTACTAATATACTGAAGGACACTGTGTGTGTGTGTATGTGTGTGTGTGTGTGTGTGTGTGTGTGTGTGTGTGTGTGAGAATGGTGATTCCAAACTTTCACTCAGCTGTGTAGAGAAGTCAAAGGCCTCCTCTGGTACCCTCAGGAGTGTACAGTGTGCTCATATCTCACCCCCAAGTGCCCCTGGGCAATCTTCAGCTGTTCCCCAGATCTTTAGAGACCCGCTGGGTTTCGGCACCGCAGACCCCCACCCCCCAGAAGCATGATTAATGTCGTCCAAGTCTTTATAAGCAGTGCTGCTTTAGGAGTCAGTGGGAGGTGAATGGAAAAGGAGGGAAGGCAGTAAGTGTTTGTGTGTGTGTGTGTGTGTGTGTGTGTGTGTGTGTGTGTGTGTGTGTGTGTGTGTGTGTGTGTGTGTGTGTGTGTGCATGCCTGTCTGAGGTTTAATGCCCTTTTGCAGTTGATTGACAGATACATTTTCCTGCGCTCCCTCACCTCTGCCTTCAGCAGGACCATCTCTGCTCCTGTCACTCTCCTCCATTTAGCACAGCGGAGAAGAGGAATCGGGAAAAATGAATTCCTGTGTTCCGTCTTAAAATGAGAGTAAATTTTGATATTTGTATCTTTAATTTTATTTTACATGCGTTTGCACACGTCCAAACGTTTATGGACACCCCTTTTAATTAATGCATTCAGTTTATATGCAATGCTCTCATATATTTGGGCTTGTGACAATGCACTCTGGTCCATAAGTATTTGGACACGGACACAGTGGACAGTACACCACCTGAAGGGATTTGAAACGAAGCAGTGAAAATTGGATTGGATTGCAGACTTTCAAGATGTTCTTCGTCCAATTTGATCGAGCGTGAGCTGTTTTGCAAAAAGTAATTTCAGCCTTTAGATGTGCAAAGCTAGTAGAGACATTCCAGAGTCCTTGGGCAAGACTTTAAACACTACTCGACTGGCCGACCTCTGTAATATTAGCAACCTTGTAAGTTGCTCTGGACAAGAGCATCAGCTAAATGCTGTACGTGTAAATGTAAATGCCCCAAAAGAGGTGCAGCTATAATTGCAGCAAAAGTGTTGACTCAGGGGGTCTGAATACAAATGCATGCAGCACTTTCCATATTTATTTTGTCTCAAAGTCCAAATCTGCATGTCTAGTTATTAACCAGACAAACAAACTTTAGACATGAACCCTGCTGTGACAAACTAAGCAGGAAAAACTGTCTCTATCCTTCATGGGCAGCACTAGTTGAGTGCCACAGTGTTAGTTGGCATACAGTGTTCCTATAGATGCTAAAAGCTCTGTCTGACATCTTCATTAAGCATCGCTGTGGCCTTCTCCACACTCCCCCACTGTGTCCTAGCAACAAGGCAGACGGACAGTGAATCACACAAGCATGCAAACAGGTGTGGATTTGTTTACTATGCTTTATTGGTCAGTTTTGTCAGTTTATGACTTTTTTTTCTTTGTAGAAAATGCACACTGTTCTGTAGAGACCAGAAACAAACGGTGGTCAAAGCTGATCATTGGGTTGCTATGGTTAAAAAGGATGTGGGGAGGAGGGGGGTTATGGGTATGAACCGGTTCACTGGAACTATATTTGTTATAACTTTTGAACAGTGGTGGTAAAGAGATTCATACCTATAAGCCTATAAAATCAAACTTTTAATGCCATAAAATGCATACATTCAGGAGTTTAAGTTGCGTGTTGTTGTTCAGATACAGTTTTACTCAGCTGTAACATCTGGTTTAGGGTATATTTAGTATATATGGTATATTTTAGAACCCCAGTCGGCCCTTCTCTGGTAGCCTTGCTATTCCACGTCCATGTTTCTCACAAAGCAGCTGTTGTGTTTAGCCTTGAAAGGCTTTCTGTGATGGAGCTTTTGGAGGCATTAAACTCTTAAACTTCAGACGTCTGCGTCCATTTCCTGCCATTATGGATTGTTCTGACTCTAAATTTCTCTGGAGCGGAGCGTTTCACACCAAACCACCGTAACTACGGAGACCATACGTCCCTGGTTACACTTTGACATGTACTCTTTCTGGAATGTGAAAAATGTGTTTGACTGGTATTTTAAAATCGATTTTACATCAGTCGCCACATATTTGTGTGTGGATTTTTACAACTTTAAACACTGCTTAAGCCCCGCCTTCTCACTGCTACCTTTGGTCTATGTGTGCCTGTGTCTATATACATCAACAGACATGGAGTTAAACACAAGTCAAGTGGACTTGATGTATTATTTTTTTGTGTTTTTTTGTATTTTTATATAATTTAATATAATAATAATCATGATTTATTTTATTAGGATATTTATTATTTTTGGCTAATGAGTAAATGCTTATGCGTCATTGTTCCTAACCATGATGGACCCTGTGTCCTTGTGTTTGAATACCAAAAGGTACCCTGTGTGTGTGTGTGTGTGTGTGTGTGTGTGTACAGTGTGTGGCATGTGTGCATTATTACCTTAAAGGGTCTGTATGAAACACTCTGGATTTCTTGTCTGATTTAGTCTGTCAGATAAAATGTCACATTACTTTGACAAACAGAGTTTAGAAACGGAGTGTAGTCTGTTCTGTTATGAACTGATAACATACATATCTTATATACAGAGCTCTCTCTCTCTCTCTCTCTCTCTCTCTCTCTCTCTCTCTCTCTCTATGTCTTGACATGGATAAAAGCCAGATGTGAATGAGGTGTGTGTGTGTGTGTGTTTATTTGTGTGTGTTTACTGCAGTTGATTAAAATCCATATCTGGTGGAAAGCGTTACCCATCGATCATCAGGTCTTGGGGTTGAAGGAGAGAATTCACATTACACAGCAGCGTTCAGACTGTATTAAATCCTATCATTCATCCTGATGTTGCAAATGATTATGTAGCAGATTATGGATAAGCATGCATGCTCCAGATGTTCTCCCGAGTTGATGACTACATGAACTGTCTGCTCTTTCCAACGTCGTTCTCTTTGCTGTCCAATCCAGTTTAATCCTTTCCGAGTTTTTGGTGACTTTGAGGAAATGCTTTTTGTCAGGTGTTTGAACTTTTTAAGACATCAGAGATTGAGCCAAATGCAAATGTCTTTTTACCATCACAGAATTTTTACAAAGTCAGTAATAGCCAGTCAGAACCCAAATGGTAATGAACTAATGCATATTAATTAGTGATTAATGCCCTGTGTCTTGACCCTCTCTTTGCTTGGCTAATTTGCTCCCTAGATATGAGAGTGTGAGTAAATGGTTGTGTGTGGTAACCTGAGATGGCTTGGTGCCCTGTCCAGAGGGTAATCCTGCCTTGGGTCCAGTGATTCCAGCTGGCTGCAGGCCCACTGTGACCTTGACCAGGAAGAAGCAGATAAGATGAATGAATGAATGAATGAATGAATGAATGAATGAATGAATGAATGAACATGTTTTTAAAGCTTGAGCTTTTCATGGCCATTTGATGTAAAACCTTTTATTTAGGCAGCTGCTGTTTCCATTCACTTCCACTGTGGACCAAATCACTCTTACCCTACATCCTAACCAATGGACAAAGTTCATCCACCATACAAATTGTCAAATTAGTTTCTAGTCACGCTGGAGGGACTATGTCTCTCGGCTGGCCTGGGAACGCCCTCAGGGTCCTTCCCGGGGAGATGGCTGTGGTGTCGGGCGAGAAGGAAGTCCAGGCATCCCTACTTAGGCCCCCTGCGACCCGGCCCCGGATAAGACGGACGGACCGAAGGTTCTAGTTATGCTCCTGTATTCAGTTCTAATCATGCTTGCCTGATTTCCCAATTCAAGTAGTAGTTTGTATATCATTAAAAACCGCTCAGTGAAAGGAACTATTATCAGTGAAGGATTGCTCTGTATGATAAACTACAGAAGAACCATGTTTGTGCTGGGTTAGTTTTACTGGGGGTAATGCCAGTGTGTGAGTGTGAATGATTGATCCCAGTATGAATCTGCTATGTGTGTAGATTTTACACTATTATAGCAGTAAATGATTATAATCCAGTATTAACCTGTGGTGTGGCATGGATTGTTTAAGAAAGTGATCTTAATCCAGTATGAATATTCAGTCTGTCTTACAATAATAACTTGAGTGACTTTAAACCAGAATGAATTTTCCATTGTCTGTAGCTTTTTCCAGTCTAACAATAGTAATTGTGGAGTGAGTAATCCAGTATGAATCTTCATTGTATGCACCGTTTAGAGTCTGACAACAGTAATTGTGGAGTGACCTTAATCCAGTATGGATTGTCAGTGTTTTTTTCAGTATTTTTGAATGTTTTATAGTCTTGCAGTAATAATTGTAGAGTGATTCTAATCCAGTATGACTTTTCAGATTTTGTGTATGTTTTATAGTTTTATAACTGAGACATCTATCCTCCCATCAGACTGAGCCTTCTGACAACTCACTGCCATCTCTTACAAACACGGCAGAGCAAGGGGCGAGAGTGAGATATAAAGAGCAGGGGAATGGTGCTTTAGCTTATCGCGGAGGAACACCAGCAGTGGAATCAAGGACTCAGGGGAGTGCAGGCAAACGGAGAGCCACAATAACCTCCCACAAGCATCGCTTAGGCCTGCGTTCACCTAGCACTATCTGCTGCTCCCTCACAAGGTGAACAGAGGGACGGCCACTTTCTCTCGCTAAATCAAATCAATTTACACAAAAGCAGCAGCTCTCTGCTCCCTCCAGGCGGCCTGCCGCGCTGTATTATTAAAAACAGCATTCCGATAACGCTTTGTCCGGGAATGAAGTGGAGATATCTGCCCATCCACATCCCGTTCCTGCTGTCTTCCCTGTTAACATATCTAGTGTAAGCTGAAAGAGGGTGCCTTCTGGATGTCCTCTGCACTAATTCACCCCACTGTGGCAGAGTGTGTGTTGGAGTGTGCATGTGTGGTTCCGCTGTACATGTAGATATAATGGAACAGTTCATTTTTCATGCTGGAATCTGTATAGTGCTGAATTGTGTAGCGGGATTAATGTTAACCATCGATCATGTTCATAAAGGGCTGTAAGTGGGTCAGGACATGACACTGGAGAGTTCCCCTAGTCAAAGCTATGTCCCTCTTGCTGTCTCTCTCCCACTCTCTTGTCCTCTCCCTTAACCCCTCCCTTTAAGATGTGCGCATTGTGCACTTACACAATTGTTCACACCTCCTTACATTAATGATTTTCATCGATCGGAGTATTGGTCAAAATGCAGAATGCCGATCGGATTACTCAAAACAGAAAAGTTGCTCAGCAGATGAGACTTCTTTAAGACTGCAAGAGGGAACCTCTACTAATAAAAAAACCCCCAAAAAAAACATATATATATATATATATATATATATATATAAATGGTCAAATATATACAGTTGTGTTAACATTTCATTGACTATAAATGTGTTTGTTCAGAATTATCTACTTATCACAAATCGACTGACATCCCCATAGTGTCAATGGTCAAAGCATTTTTCCATAGAAGCTGAGCTTCAATCAATCAATCAATCAATCAAAATTTATTTTTATAGCACTGAACTGAAGTTGTCACAGAGCAGCTTCACAGAAATAAAATAAATAAATAAATAAATAAATAAAAAGGTTAAAACAGAAACAAAGTATAAGTGACAGATCCCCTAGCGAGCAAGCCACATGGCGACAGTGGCAAGGAAAAACTCCCTCAGCTGGAGGAAGAAACCTTGGGAGGAACCAGGCTCACAAGGGGAGGACTCATCCTCCTCTGGTCAAACTACTTATATATAGTTATGGGACACTGGACCCCTACATCTCTGTTCTATTACTCGGGTACTGAAGTAATGTTAGTTCTCTGGTGGACATTATATTAACAGTAGATTTCTAGCTTCTGTTCACTTCAATGGGACTGTATGGAAAAGTTTGTTTATTTGCCTCTGAATTTGACCATCATTGGATAAATGCCATTTTGTTCCCACCCCCGGATGCTCAGCATCTCTGGGGATGAATGGAGCTGTGGGATAGCCTCAGCTGGCCTGGATGCTGAGCTTCCACATGATGGTTGGATGATAATTTGAAAGCCTGGATCCCATTTTGATTGACAGTTATTTTGAGATAAACATTGTCACTTAATCATCGGGAGCTCAGTCTCATTGCAGATTTTGCAGGTAAAGGTTGAAAGACAAACTGCCACCCATTCCTTGGTATTTGTTTGGCAAAATTAGAGTTTAATATTGTTTTGTTGGTTTGTTCAATCATTCATACTGTTGACAGACAATGCTTCCTGATTTTGGTCGACAATATCAAGTCATTTGTTAGTCTTCATTATGAGGAGAAACTTCCAATTAAACCGCAGATCAACATTGTCTGTTTGTAGGGAAGGGGTAACGGGTAGGGAAGGGGTAACGGGTCTTTTCAGCTCTCCTGGTGTGGAAGTTAGCTGGCTGACTGGAAGTTCTGTGTCAAAGAAAATGTACTGTTGGCCTCTTGATGAAACCATCTCAGGGATCATATCTTGTCTGGTCAAAATTGGTTTTGGGGATCTGTCTAACTTTGACCGGGCATTTTAAAGGCATGGAAAGAGCAATGGACATGTGAATGCAAGTGCAAGGTTAGGTTGCCTGGGCAGGGTTAGGATTGAAGGTGCTTGTATTCAAGTGGCAAAACATAAATAAAGAGTCATTAAACAGGCCATACATAAGCAGCCTAGCTCTGCTGGCCACTGAGAGGACACTGCTCAAGTCTCAGGAGAAGATGCCTGCTTGGCACAATAGGGTCACAGGTCATTTTCTTGAATGGGCGGCAGAATTTATGTATAAATAAATTGACAAATGTTATGATTTAAGCTGACAATGAGCTTCTCCTCTTTGAAAGACCAGCAGCTGTCACTGGTGGTTGGGGATGAATGTGTGTGCACTAGCTTTGATTTAGTGAATCCACATTCCATCCAGAAATGAACTGTGTGTTAATTCCAGACTTGTTTAATCTCCATTCTGTGGAGTGATGCTGTGTCCAATACCAGCTGGAGAGTCATCTGTGGTTCAGAACTTATCATCAATATCCACCTGATCTACACAATCTACAATACTAGATGATCGGGTGTCTGCAAACATTTGACATGTAGTCACCCTTCCACAAAGATCTTTACTACTTTTCTCTTTCTTCTTCCTTCTTCTCTTCTTTTCTTCTTCTTTCTTCTTTCTTCTTCTTCTTTCTTCTTCTTTCTTCTTCTTCTCTTCTCTTCTTCTTCTTCTTATTATTATTATTATTATTATTATTATTATCTCTAAAGGACTATTCCTTAAAGGTATGTTAGCGATAAACATGCCTGTACAATTTCTTTGTTCAGATAATAAAGTAGGAGTTTGTAGATCATTAAAAAACTGCTCAGTGAAAGGAACCGAAGGATTGCTCTGCATAATAAACTACAGTAGAGCTGTGTTTGAGCTGCTGATATACTGGGGGTAAATGCTGCCCTGTAAACTACATACACACTGCTGCATTATATTAACAGTGTAATCACAAAGTGTGTAATTTTATAGTCTAACAGAAGAATTATAATGATTGATCCCAGTATGAATCTGCTATGTGTGTAGATTTTACACTCTGCAGCAGTAAGTACATCCAATACACTTGTGGTGTGTACTTAACCGGTCCCACGGTAATAATTGTCATACGTGGTCCATGAACTTAGTAAGACTTTTTGCACTTTTACAGACGGGAGAGAATCCCCTGAGCTGAGACTAAGAAGGTTAAAGTGAGCGAGGATCAGCAGGTGGAAACGGGCCCTGAGGACAGAGTTACTGCAGACAGAGTGGAAAGGGAGGAGGCAGGGAAGGAGAGCTGCAGAGAGAGAAAGAGAGAGGAGAGAGGAGTGTGAGAGCAGAGAGCGCCAGAGAGAGTAAGTAGAGAGCCAGAGAGAGAGACAGAGAGAGAGAGAGAGAGAGAGAGAGAGAGAGAGGAGAGGAGAGAGAGACAGAGAGAGAGAGAGAGAGAGAGAGAGAGACTGCTGGGATGTGCTCTGGTATTCACTGCAGTGTTTCAACATCATGCCTACACTACACCTGCTTACACGTGTGTGTGCAGGGACAGACTGCAGAGATGTGCTGGAATCCATCATATTATCTGTGTGCGTAGGTACAGCGTTAGAGCAATACACACTGGAGACCTTTCAGCTTCTATTAGTCTGGGGGTCTGAGGTGAGGGGCTGGTCTTCACCCCAACCTGTAATTATGATTGGTGGGAGCATGTCCTTCTGACTGCTGGGAGGATGAGGCAAAGCAATAGTGGAGGTGGTGTGTGTGTGTGTGGGAGAGAGAGAGAGAGAGAGAGAGAGAGAGAGAGAGAGAGAGAGAGAGAGAGAGAGAGAGAGCTCCTCATAATTATATATATATATATATATATATATATATATATATATATATATATATATATTTATAGGAGGGTCTTCACAGGGAGGTGACTAAGAATCACAATGAGAACATAACAGAGCGTTGCTCTGTGGAGAGAGGAGAACCTTCCAGAAGGACTAACATTTCTGCAGCCCTCCACCAGTCAGGCCTTTATAGCCAAATTGAAGCCACCTTTCAGTAAAAGGTACAAACTGCCCATCTGGATTTTGCCAAAAGGCACCCAAAGAACTCTTCTAACCATGAGAAACAAAAAGACTGAACTTTCTGGACTGAATGCAGCATCATGTCTGGAGAAAAACAGGCACTGGTCATCATCTAGCCGATACCATTCCTACAGTGAAGCACGGTGGTGGCAGCATCATTCTGTGGGAATGTTTTTTTCTGCCACAGGAACTTGAGTGGCCCAGCCAGAGCCCATAGGAGATCTACAAATGGCAGTTCATCAACCATCCACATCCAATTCAGATTTTAGCTGGAGGGAGGTTCT
Organism: Acestrorhynchus altus; assembly: GCA_034509495.1. Classification (NCBI taxonomy): domain Eukaryota; kingdom Metazoa; phylum Chordata; class Actinopteri; order Characiformes; family Acestrorhynchidae; genus Acestrorhynchus; species Acestrorhynchus altus. The sequence goes on from CM067509.1 coordinate 28,979,045, forward strand.
GCAGAAGAATGGGATAAACTTCCACAAAACAGATGCCAAGCTTGTTGCATCAGACTCCAAAAGACGTGAGGCTTCAATTGCTGGCAGATGTTTCAACAAAGTATTCAGCAAAGGCTGTGAACACTAGTGCACATGTTTATATATATATATATATATATATATATACATATTTTTTTATTATATCATTTCTATTGGTCTGTTCATTATTAACTTTAGACACAATGCCTAGAACAACTGCCAGATTCCCATTCTGTTGAAATGTGATGGAGATGGAGTTTATTTTATAGAGTGATAGAAACACTGTAGCTGAAAGGAAGCTTTAGTTCAACATGTTCATCCATTTCACTATGGCCATTGTGCAAACTAGCTCACCCACCGCTCATGGACAGATCTAAATGAATTAAAGGGATGACATTTACAAGACCTTTCCTGCCTGCTTACATACAACTCAGTGGTTCTCAGACTTATCTCAAGGACCACCAGATAATCACACTTGCTTAAAGACTGGGCTGCCCAGAGGCTGCTCTGGCATTTGCATTTTCATACAGGAATATCGACCAGTGTGCTGGCTGAGTGGGTTGTGTGTATATAACATGTAAGACAGGGGTCTGAAGATTGTACATTGCCTCCAAGAGATGGCCATCATGGAGAATTAAATGTGATCCCCACAGCTTTTAAAACATAACAGCACTAAAATAGTTTGCAATGTAGTTGTGTATATTATCGCCTGTCTCAAGACTACTTCCACTGATACCCTACTCCGAAACACCATTTCAACACACTAACTAGTGGCTGTTTGAATAAGAACTCATTAGGATTACATAGCCATTTAGCTAAGTGACATTGGGTGTAATTGTACCATCCATCAATTGCTGTGTAATAACATACTCGGAAGAGCTAAATGTTGATTAGCTTCCGCCAATTTCACTTAGAGCTGAAATAATGATCAGAAAGCCCATGGGGTAAGCGTGAGATCACCCGGTGCGCGCTGCAGCACTGGGACCCATGCCAGCCAAATTAACTTGAAACAAATTATCACATCAATGAAACTCCCAAGAAACTGTTAGATGCAGTCACCACAAATGCTCTTGGAATTGTCAAAACCTATCCCCATTGGAGCTGGCTAGTAATTTATTACTCTAAAAATTGACATGGCTCCTGTGAATGTCAGCCTTCAATATTTTATTATGTCTCCTTTTATTAATTTTAATATTCACACAATTTTTTCTGCCCTCACAATGCACTCCTTGTTTGCATGGCAACTTTTTTGTTCGATTTTTTTTTTCTATTGTTTTTGTCATTTATCATTTCTCTCGCTCGCTCTCTCTCAGTCTCACTCTTTTAGAGTTTTAGATTTAAATACTTTTCAGTATGAATTGTACACCTTTACAAAAATGTGGTCTTAAATAAATCAGGCAGGTGGATGGATGGATGGATGTATGGATGGATGGATGGATGCTGTATGTATACTACTGATGGGTAGGTTGATGTATGGATGGATGGATGGATGCTGTAGATGTATACTACTGATGGGTAGGTTGATGTATGGATGGATGGATGGATGCTGTAGATGTATACTACTGATGGAAGGTTGATGGATGGATGGATGGATGGATGGATGGATGGATGGATGGATGGATGGATGGATGAGACATATACTGCACATAGATGGACAGATTAGACACTGTGGATATAGATTGGATTAAATAATATGGATCCATTGATGGAATGAATAGTAAGGTTTATATACTGTATATTAATACTGTGAGTAGATGGATAGTTCTTTGAGTTGAGAAGCGATTCTATTCTATGCATTCAAATAGTTATTTGAGTTGATGTGGTTCTAGATAGATTATATCTTTATAATATATTATATTAAATTGTTCTATATTGCTCCACAAATCACCGGAAAAGGTTCAACTATGGTTTTAAGTAAAACAGCCCTTTATTAAGTACAATATCGACCCCATTTTGATTAGAGTGGAAACATTTTTGGCAAAATCTGTACAATACTCTACTATAGAAGCAGTGTGTGTAGTTATGTTCTTCTCGTCCCCAGCAGTGATCAGTCCATCACTGATGTGTCATTACAGCTGTTTAATAAAGCCAATTGCAGTGCCCCATGTGTCCTGCACTGATCCAGCCTCCCTCTCCCTCCACACTGACCCGCTCAAATCCAATCGCCTGCCGGTAATTACGACTTTAAACTGGACGAGAGCACCCATTAATCACCCCAGCGGAATCACCAAACAGCGCAGGGTTCAGCCGGCTCTGTGGCGGCCCAGCTATTAAAATCACTCTCCCAATCGCTCTAAAGAGGGAGAAGTGGCACAACACATTTTTGTACACACACACACACACACACACACACACACACACACAGTTTCACACATACTGCATTCTGCTCCAGTTGTGCTGAGGTGGACCTGTGTATATTGAATAAATGAATATTTAAAATAATAAACAAATGTACTGCTGCTACGTACCCCATCCTTTGCTATCTTTCATGGAAACTACCATCATTGATCAAACCAGACCTCTGGGAACACCCAATCAGGATAAATCATGCTGTGAGGGGCAGGGTATATGCTTTTATTTATTTATTTATTTATTTATTTATGGATGATAATCTAAAAGAAGACCCCCTCAATTTCCTTTTAGACTGGACACAGGACACGGTCCTCCTCATGTAACCATGAACATACATGCACTGGTGAGCCTGAAGCAGTGGAAAGTCCTAGTTGTGGAACCAGGGGAGCATATGCAGATTAATTGCCATGTCCAAGGATTCTACAGTCATTCCATGTGACTTTAGAGTCCTGGGACGTGAACCAGTGACCGTCCAGGGGCAAGACTACTTCCCTAACCTGTGGGTGGAACTGGTTTCTTGAACAAAATGTAACTCCAATCCTGCTGGCAGTTCTAGATATTGTACATCACTGTCATCACAGTCAGTTAGAAATGAAAAACAGCACTGTCATCTCTGTGCCAGAACTTTATAAAATGTACTTTAAAGCTGCTTCGTACAAGACAAGTCATCAAATAAAGCATAACATAGCATTTACAACTTTATAACATTATATAATAACTCTAGAATCAAGTGGGGGCTCAGCTGTGAACACACAGCTGACTCCGCCCTACTGCTCCCTGCTCCAGAATTAGCTTTACTTGCATGCAGACATAACAAACCATCCCTTTTTTTTTCTACATTTACTTCCATCATGTCTTCCGCCCATGAACACGATCCTTTTAAAACAAAGGCCATGGGGTGGAGAAGCAGATTAAAGGGTGTTTTTATAGGGGCCGGTTCTTCCCTTCCGTTAAATAGAGGTCGACAGACTAATTGAATTGCTCATCATCTAATAATGCTATTTTATGGTGTTAATATCCCTCTGTCTGTTGCCGCACCAGATACGAGGGATAGAAGGACTGTCTGCAGCAAAGCATTCAGTGAAGGGATTGTGGTGGCGGGCAAGAGAACAAGAGAACAAAAAAAATAGAGAGAAAGAGACAGAAACTGGTGGTAATTACAGCTCTTTAGTGTGAAATTAGAGCATTGTCAGAGCTCGTTCCAGCTCCACCCAGCAGCCCTGTTAGAACTTCATCATCCCTTCATAAATACAGCTAGAGCTGGGTAATTATAGACTTTTTTGTGTAGTTTTAGACGTGAATAACTGTGAAAGGCAAATTGCTCACTCTCCTTTCTTTTCTTTTCTTTTTTTTTTTCACTTCTTTTATTCATAAGTAGTCAAATTCCAAAAAGAGAAATTGGAGGAGTAGGAGTGAGTAATGTGTGTCTGGATCAAAGAAGGACTATTTTTTTTCTTCTTCTTACAAAGCTGCAGCCAAAAAGGAAGTAAATAAAACACCATAGGAGTAAAGCCTCGTCTGTAAATCTGGACGCAGCTCTGTAGGGATTTGACAGCACTGCAACCTTTAGGAGATTTGATGATAATGCCCGAGACCTTGTGCTGGACGTGGGGCTGAATTTACAGGCTGGTTTGTAGAGCTTTCCTCGTAAATCCGCTGGCTGGGACAGTAAGCACAGCGTTTAACTCCTGCAATTGACTCCCTTCTCTGTCGGTCAGGTAACACAACCTTCTGACACACATTTTCGGCCCCACTAGAGGAAATGACTGCAGTTATATGCCATGGATAAAAGAGAGGAACATGTCTTAAAGTCAGATATGTTGCATCTATTTACTTTAATTACATATATGGCTTCAGATCCCTTTCAGAAAATGCATTAGAGGCTCATCGAAGCAACGTCAACATTTAGATTCTAATCTTTCAATCAACATCACACCTGTGTAAGTAAAAGAATTCATTTCCATTGGGTGTTTAGATAAATGCTATATTGCAGGTAACACAGACTTGTAATTTGACTCATTGAGTTGTTATAACAATGATTAACCAATATCTGGACTAAATAACATGTCAGGAATTTGTGAGGCATTTTTCTTACAATAACAGTGTAATAAACAATATTATAAATAAAAGCAGCCATAAAAAGAAGTTCACAAATCATTAAATTCATAAATTGTTTTTCATCTCGATGCCAACTCTGTACTTTGAGCTCTACCCCACCCACCCCACATATGAATGCACATATTTGTACTAAGACTCACTAACTCTGATGTGCTTACTCTTGATTTTTGCTTTGATTTTTGAACTCTTTTACTTATGCACTCTTTAAAAAAAAAAAAAAAAAAAAAAAAAAAAAGGTCTTAGAAAATGGTCTTGGAACACTCCCTACCATAAAATATACAAGACAGGGAGCTCTCCAGACCACAGTTGTAAACACTTTAGAAGACTTTCATTTCATTCTTGTTTTAGTAAATGGGATTTTTCCAAGGTTTCTTTAATTATCTCCATTTCAAAAGACACTGTCCCTCAATAGAAGACAAGAATGTTACAGTGGCAGAACAATGAGTGACGATCAGGTGGAAAAATCAGGATACTCTCTGAAAATCTTTGTCTTGAATAACACAAACTAAGTGACCAAATGTTTTTGGAAACCCATTCTAATGAATGTATTTAGCTACTTTAAATTGCATCCATTGCTGACACAAATATGCAGATGCACACATGAAGCATGGATAAACTCATTTAAATACCCTTGTTTTCAGAAGAAACAATGAATGAGCAGGTGTCCCAATACTTTTGCCCATATTGTGTATTTAAACAAATGAAAAGTTGATCTTAATTTGAACAATACTGAGAGGTGGAGTTAATATAATACAACTACTTCAGCTGCTGCAGATTATTAAAACATTATTAGAACAGGAGCCTGTTTTATTTAAACCCTTAGACATTAGACTGGTTAGCTCTCCGAGGCCTTCAGAAAGAAGATTGTAGATGTAGATAGAGTCTGGAGTGGGAATTCAAAATATCACAGAACACAGTCAGTCCTTCCACTGTCTGCAACATAATTTACAAATGAAATGCCAACATGGCCAGGTCAGTCCACCCACGTTCAGCCCAAAAGCAGACCACGAGATGCATAAAGAAGTGACAGAGAAATGCTCCATAACTTCATGTTAGTACAAAGTGATTAGTTTGTTAATATTCTGTGCATTACCCTGCCAAGCCCACGCTATTTAGAAAACTATATGGTATATATCCTCTATATATAATATGCTATAGTATTAGCATGCAGTACACAATTGGGATGCAGTCTTGGTCTGCTCCTGCATCTCTGAGCCTCTCCTATTGTTTATGTAAACTCTGCTGCCTTGCTGATTCTAGCTGACTTCTGATTATGGCTTCCTTCTGTGTGTTCCTGTCTTCCGGAATGTTGACCCTTGCCTATTAGTGTGACTATGAAAGTTGGAATCCCCCTAATAAAGCACATGCACCCAGCTTTCTCCCCATCATTATAATAATGAGGGGCAGAACATACTCGAAGTCAGAGAGTTTTGTGGCATCAAGTTGCAGTTTCAAGGATAAATAGATGCATCTATCTATCTATCTATCTATCTATCTATCTATCTATCTATCTATCTATCTATCTATCTATCTATCTATCTGTCTGTCTATCTGTCTGTCTATCTCTGTCTATCTATCTATCTATCTATCTATCTATCTATCTATCTATCTATCTATCTATCTATCTATCTATCTGTCTATTTATCTGTCTATCTGTCTGTCTGTCTCTGTCTATCTATCTATCTATCTATCTATCTATCTATCTATCTATCTATCTATCTATCTGTCTGTCTGTCTGTCTGTATGTCTGTCTGTCTGTCTATCTATCTATCTATCTATCTGTCTATTTATCTGTCTGTCTATCTATCTATCTATCTATCTATCTATCTATCTATCTATCTATATATCTGTCTGTCTGTCTATCTATCTATCTATCTATCTATCTATCTATCTATCTATCTATCTATATATCTGTCTGTCTGTCTGTCTGTCTGTCTGTCTGTCTGTCTATTTATCTATCTATCTATCTTCTAGAAAGAAGTCGGGGATTGCAATGCTATTAGGAAGGAAGATAAAGGTTACCATGAATGATTAAACATTTACAGTGATATGAAAAGTATTTTGAGGTACACATACAGAACTACAGTTTCTCTGTTTGGCGTCAGGCAACACAACAAGCCAGACAGCTTTGCATAGAGTTACAGAGCTTCCTAATGCTGTTCTACAATATTCCATCCCATTGGAATATATTTATGCAGGTCCTTCCAATTTTCTTGTAGGCATGGTGTGTCCAAAAGCATTCCTCACACAGTTTCAAGCTACCACCTTTCTTCTAACCATAGTACCTCCACACATTGGATTTGTTGGTTTTCTTTCTTTAAGACAAAAGCAGGACTTGTCAGAAGATGACCAGCTGCCATTCCGAGGGGTTCTGCGACAGTCTGGAATGACACTATTGCACTATTTGGCAATGTTGGTCGTGCATGTAGCCCTGCGCTGTGGTACACTGGTGCTGCAAATAACAAGATGACTTATGGAGGGCATCACTGCTCGCTGAACGTTTCCAGTCGTGGGTGTTGGGTCACTCTGTGCATGTTGGACAGGTGTGTGAGTTCTCTCTGTCTCTGTGATTCATGTAAAGTGTGTGCCTTCTTCTGTCCATTGCCAGCAACTGTGTACTATGAAAATATCTGCATGAACAGTGTGACACACAATACACGGATAAGACCGTCCTGCGTCTCTGAGCTCTAATAGCTTTTAAACTCTTCTCTGAGGCATCAGGTTCCCTTGCAAAATCTCATGTGTGGCAGAGCATGTCTCACAATGTCATACCTGTCCACCGTATTTCATTCCTGTCGGTTGATTCGTCCTGGGTGCAACTGTTTTTTTGATGATCAGGGTTTGATTAGTTATTTATTTATTCATTTTTTTTACTTGGAGACCCTTCCTGTAGTGACCCCAGACATCACTTCTGCTCATAATTCCACGAAAGCTGAACCAGGGTACATTTTTTGAAATTCCAGACTAAATAGGGTTGAGAGAGGAAACAACAGATCACACAGATGGGCATTCTGACACGCCTTTTTTCAGAACATTACGACTTCATCACGGAGATACCAGAAGCCCCTTGTTCTGTCTCTGTCAGCCTGAGATGTTCTTGCTGCTGTTCTCAGTCTGCTCTGCACTGGGCTGTGAGGATTTGTTTCAACCAACATCAAACACTGAGCCCGCAGCATTCCCAAACTGTCGCAAGCTCCAAAAAATAACAGAAGCGGGCCGGAGAGCTGGTGCCCCTGCAGATGTTCTGATCACCGCAGCTAGTGTGCTTGCTCCCTTCTGAAGTCTAAGCATCCTTGCTGAATTAAACATGTCGGTGAGTGTGAGACAGAGGCGGGGTAAACTCCTCCGGTGCCACCCGGCTGTTCTGTGAACAGATAAACTGGGTCAGAAGGCTTTGTGCTGCCTCAGGATGACTCTTCGTTCTCTATTTCTCTGCCTCTTTCTCACTTTCTCATTCTCTGTCTGCCTCGTTTCCGCCACGCCTGCAGGATACGCAGCCAGGACTCTCTCCACACTTCACAGTACATTCACAGCTGATGTCTGTAATATACCCCCACCCGCCCACCCCCATCCAAATAAAACACCACCCTTTTGGGTAGAAATGACAACCTCTGTTTAACGGGCAGTTGTGGCTTAGTGGTCAGGAAACCAGTCTTGTGACCAGAAGGTTGCTTGAACTGTCAGGACATGACTGACGTGCCCTTGAGTGATGCATTTAACTCACCAGCTGCTCCCCGGGCACCGTGGATAGGGCTGCCCACTGCTCCAGGCACCTGTGGTCACTGCCCCTAGAATATGAATTCATTTGTGTTTGTGTTTGTGTGTGTGTGTGTGTGTGTGTGTGTGTGTGTGTGTGTGTGTGTGTGTGTGTGTGTGTGTGTGTGGATAGGTTAAATGCAGAGGACAAATTCCCCTATGGGAATTCCACCACACATTATCTTTAATTTAAGGAGAAAACTGGAGTGATTTTTTTTTTCCAGATCTATATTTTTTTCTCTTCTCAATTTTATTTTAATCCAGTATGAATCTGTGGAATCTTTACAGTCTCCTTAGCTGTTATTAGCAAAGTATGTTTTATTCCGTATGGTTGTTTCTATGTGTGTGTTTGGGGCGGTGATTTTCTTTTTCTTTCTTTCTTTCTTTCTTTCTTTCTTTCTTTCTTTCTTTCTTTCGTTCTTTCGTTCTTTCTTTCTCATGATATAATTGCGGAGGGATTTTAATCCAGTATGAATCTGTAGCCTTTACGCTCTGACAGTAATAATTGAGGAGTGAATGGTCTTCTGTAATTGACTCTAGATCCCCCTCAGTAATAGTAGTTCTGTTTCAATCTACCTTAGGCTAATGAAATAATACACCCTGGTAGTAGACATGGCCATGCTGTGTGTTGTTATTGTTATTGAATATGTCCTGTGGCACAACACTTACATGAGCGTCCAGGTTATGGCCTTTCAAATTAAACAGTTGTTTTGTCCTACACCGGTCGGCCAATTAAACTCCACATATTACTTTACACACAACCTACTTGGCTAAAATGAATCAGCTCTGATAGTGTCAAGTAATTGTTTCTGGCCAGTGCTGTTTGTCGACCGCTGGCAGGGTTAAACGGCTAGTTTCCGAGCATTGACTGTCGCCACATGTTCCCCTCAGGGTACCTGAATGTACAGGCTATGAGTTTAAACTCTTGGCAAAGAGGAATAACAAGAGCCTTTCTTTGCTGTCCACTTGAATTTATTGAGCAGCCAGATCCATCAGCTTTTATTAGCTAATAACACTGTTATGTCTATTAAGCTTGGCCACGCTCTTCAGAAGGCAGACTTACAACCCCCCTCTGCACTAAGCGCCGAGGCTGAAGCCTCGGTTTGCCAATAACTCAGCGTGATGTGGAGTCCTGTGTGAAAACACCTCAGTAGAGGTAACGCCACCTTCAGAGGGAGCCATAGCAGGGGTTGGGTTAATGAGCTTTTGGGTAGAGAGCCAGTGTACACAGGCAGACGCTGCTCTTTGATTCCTCCAAGCCTGCAATCAACATACAAACTCACAACTAGAACTAATAAGAGCTAATTAGAACTAAGTCTCATGGCCTGCAATGAATAATGAAGCGGATACTCCTACTGCTGCTCCTTAAACCCTAAACAGAAGGGGCTGAAACCTCACGAGGCCACACGACTTGATCTAAGCTTCTCAGAGCTTTACTGAAGGGGAGCAGGGATGCATAATGTTAGATGGCATCCGTATAAGCCTAAACATCTTGGCACCTAACACATAACTGCATTTAAATCTTTGTCATTTAATCTCAATAAGTGTTATGACAACTAACACTATGTGGATTAAGCTTTTATAAAAACAGGTTTATGTCAGCTGCCGTGGGATACTGTCAATTATGCTGCTGGTCAGCAATGTATTTTTAGGTAAGTATCGGGGCCTCATTAATAATGTAATTTACATTATGCTCTTAAGGTGCATTGGGGTCTATGCACTGTTTTTTGGGGAAATGGAAGGAATTGATATTCCATCCATCCATCCATCCATTGATATTCCATCCATCCATCCATCCATCCATCCATCCATCCATCCATCCATCCATCCATCCATCCATCCATCCATTCATTTATTTTCCGTACCGCTTATTCCTGAATAGGGTCACGGGGAGCCAGTGCCCAGCCGGCCACTCTGAGCGCAAGGGCGGGAAACAACCCTAGACAGGGCGCTAATCATATTCCATAGATATTTCATCAATTTTACGAAAGAATAGAGCCAACTTTAACATCAGTGTTTTGATCCCTCGTGTGTGCTGGGTGGACACAACTGGGGATTTTTAGCTTTAGAAGTTTGCAATAATATATTTAAATATAAAATACAAGAATCAGTGGAACTTGAAGATTCAGAATTTCACTTGCATTATTCACAACAACATTCTGTGATTCATCGCAAATAAAATGTTAGTATTAACACTGATGATATCAACACCTCTGTCTTCAACTTCAGCTACTGTGTAACATATACATGGATGGGTTATTTTAGTTTCTCCATCGGTTGAACCCTGTAGCTGCTCTGACCACTTGTTAAAATCATTTTGGATGAATCGACCAGTATAAGTGCTCTACAATTACTAAAATCAACTGTTATTTGACATTTTCTTCTATTCATACTTAAGAGCAATTTTGCCTTCTGCAGAACTGTTGTAAATCAGATGCTGATTGGATTTACAGGGAAAGTTGTTGAGCTTTGTTCAAGTTGGATTTAGGATGTTGATTTTCTTGCACATTCTGTTCAAGCTGGTTATTTTACTTGTGATTTTGATTGAAGTCGAACATGCTGTCTAGATAACTAGATATCTAGATGAATCCCCAAACCTGTGAATACATCTCCCATTTCCTATTTCACTCTGAGATTAGACTCAAATCATTTCCGACAGTCTTACATTTAGTAATTATTTCACACTAATAGGAAGGTTCTGGATGTAATTGTGTATTTATCCTCTGTTTTTATCATAGCCTAGGGAGTTGCAGAGGATACAAATGGCCCCATTTTTGCGCTTTGATTTAAAAGCTTTGGTGCAGCAGGGCATATTCATAATTTTCAAAAGAGGTCCTTATCCTTACGTTATTGTTAATATCCACCAGGGGAGTGCTCTTTTAAATGAAGCTGGATGGAGCGGGCTCAAGTTTGTGAGTGTCAAGAGTTGGGCAGAAAGAGATTGTAGCCCAGGTCATCTCTCTAGTGGCACTCGAACCTTTTCATTCCTGCCAAAAAATGCAGGCGGATAATGACAAGCTTATCATCGCTTTTACTGAACCATTAACAGGCAAAGAGGTTCGTAAACAAGCTGCTTTTAACTCGCAGTGACTTTGAGATCACGCAGGCTGAACGGCTGTTGGTCTTTCTTTATTAGATCCTTGTCTTACGGTTTAACCCTGTGAGACTGCTCTCAAGGTCTGCTTGACTTTGTCCTCCGTTGTAAATCTAAAGGCCAAATGTTAAAGCAGAGAGAGGCGAAGAAAGTAAGAAAGAGTGAATGAGTTTTCCTCACGGTCACCCTCTGAAGTGATTCATCCACCCTGTCTATTGCTGTGAGTTTTTCTCCTCCAGGAGAGTGTGAAGAACATTTTACTCAAAGAAGGTTCCTGATGAAGTTAGCGTTCCATAAACCCACCAAAAGCATGAGCTGTTTTTATGATGGTTTTCTTAGTTCAAGAAGGTTTAAGATAATCGAGCTGAGCGTCTGCAGGGAAACCCCTAATAATGGTGAGCAGTTGCATGATGTGTGAGGATCAGTTGAAGAAGAAGAAATGCCTGCATATATGAATTTAAAATATAAATATAAAAACATGTATTTCCAAAACCATTTGCAATGGAAGTCAATGGAAAAATCCAAACATTTATTATTATTTATTTTTTATTTTATTTCCAATTTTTCACCCCTACTAATTTAGACGTGCCAATTACCCACCCGCCTAAGTTGTCTCCCACATTACGTGCCCTGTTCTCGATGCCAGGGATGGAGAGATCGTCCACATATTTCCTCCGAGCCATGTGACGATAGCCTACCACCTCTTTTCGAACTGCCGCCATTTGTATCATTGGTGGGCAGCCATCGGGCTTGGAGGAGAACGCCAGATCCCCGGATCTGATGCAATGGTCAGCAAATGCCAGTGCTGACCAGCAGCACACTTATGTAATGTGGGAACAGCGCCATCTACCCACCCCCCGAGGGAGAGCAAGCCAGTTTCTCTCCCTCTGGAGATGGTGAGAAGGATGAACCTGGATTGGAACCCAACGACCCAGGATCATAGTGTTAGTGCCTCTGGGCCCCAAATCCAAGCATTTCTATTGGTCCAGTCATCAAACATGTTGTGGGTTTGATCTCTGGTCACTGTCAGTAAGGTTTGGTGTCTGTGCCGGTTTCCTCCGGGTACTCTGCTTTCTGTCCACCTCCCAAAAATACCTGTGGTAAGTGAGTTGGCCATGCTGAGTTCTCCTTAGGAATGAGTGCGTAAGTGGATGGTCGTGTGCGGTACCCTGTGATGGACTGGTGCTCTCTCAGGGGGTATTTCTGCTTTGCACCCAGGGATTCAAGCTCACATTCATGAGAAAGTGTGTCCACAAACATTTGGATATGAATTCTTAGACCTGCTTTCATCTGTTTTTATTTCCACTTCCACAAACCAAATGCTCCTCAACAAGTAGTATCCAGCAGCCAACAGACACTCAGCATGCATGGAATTTCTTTTCATGCTTGATGGAGGTTCTTTAAGTATCCCAGGTGGCTCCTCATGAAGCTGTTTGAGAGAATGCCAAGAGTTTGCTTAGAAGCATCAAGGCAAAGGAAGGGCTGATTTGAAGAATATTAAATATAATAATTTGTAGAAGAGATGTGAGTCTGAGGAACCTTTAAATTGGTAAGGAACTTTTGTAGGTCACTTCTTGTTCACATCCCTTTCACAAACGGTGTTCTTTTTATGGCCTCACTCAGAGAACCATTTGTAGCACCTTTGTTATTAACAGTGTGCCTGTGTACCTGGAATTTTATGATAAAAGGCCAGGTTTCCTGACCCCATTCCCCCAGCACAGCGACCACCCAGAGTAGGCCAACTGAATGCCATTACAGCAGGATTAAGATGTACAGCAGGAAGCACACTTTCTAATTGAATAATTGCCATTCACCCCAAATGATCCCAGTGTGGGACTGTCTTCTCATCAAAAGTGTGCAATATTAACCATGACACAGGCTGAACCGGACTGTAATTAATGCGCCGAATCAATTACAAATTACTCTATTTGGAGAATTCCAGCAGGAGAGGCCCCTCATTAAGAGCCAAGTGATGGAGTCTAGCTCCCATGAGGAGCATGAGAGAGAGAGAGAGAGAGAGAGAGAGAGAGAGAGAGAGAGAGAGAGAGAGAGAGAGAGAGAGAGAGAGACTTGCTTTGCTGGAACTTCCTCTGTCTCTACTTCCATGCATTTGTGCATCTGTGTGGATTAAAAAGAAGAGTGCTAACATGTCAGGCAGCCTAATATGAGGATTATGGATGTAGCGTATTAGAAACAAGGCACAGATTCTCTTTTGTTTGATTGATTTGTCCAACATAATGAAAATCCACTGCAGATTTCTGCCGCCATGATTTGATTCACCAAGTTACATTTCAAACTGCAAAATATACAGCAAAAGTATATACACCCTCCTTTCACCCTGTCCTTCAGTGATCAGGACCATCACCATTATTTGGATGGTTGGTCGCTCTCAGCACTGTATTCACACTGACATGGTGGTGTGTTAGTGTGTGTGTGTTGTGCTGGTACGAGTGGATCAGACAGCAGTGTTGCTGGAGTGTTTAAACCACTCAGGGCCACTGCTGGACTTGGAAGAGTCCACCAAACAGAAATACCCAGCCAACAGTTTCCTGTGAGCACTGATGAAGAATTAGGATGACCAACACAAACTGTGCAGAAACAGATGAGCTTCTGTCTCTGACTAGTACGAGAAACAAGAGATGGTCATAATAATGTGACTCGACCGTTTACAAAGTGGATGTAGCTTATAGATGTCATTTAACAATTAAGCACGATTTTGCTATACAAAGTCTATTTTCATACTTCATCTGCAACCTCGTTTTGACAGTTTTCAAATAAAATGTGGTATAAAATCAGTTCTCTGTGTCTAAAATTGAGCACACATTCAATGCCTTGTATTTATTGTATGTATTTGTGAGCATCTATAATAATTACTGAACACGTGCACGTGTATTTTGTGATTCATTACAAATCTAATATTGTAGTCACTGTATTTTCCAGTGATGAATCAGCTTCTGTACACAAACGAGCAGATAATTGGACTGAATGTTGTCCAAGGAAACTACTGTCAGCATTGCTGAGCCTTAGACTCGAGCTTATTTTCGCATTTCACACCTTCATAGTGAATTGCATGTAACATTCACAAAAAGTGCACGTGTGACACTTTAACCCAGATTGTTTCAGTGTTGATGTCTGAGAGCTTTTTACTTACACATGCACATAATCTGACTCAAACCTGTATTTCCACTGTGTATGTGTGTGTGTGTGTGTGCGTGTGTATGTGTGTGTGTGTCAGTCACTGGTGAGGAGCTCATTACAGGATGATTCTGCTCACTTTGATTGAATGGGTGGTCCCTTCGGATATCCAACGCACTTTCATCTTACAGTCAGAGGGCTGAAGCGTGTGTTTCTCACTCAGAAAGCATGTGTGTGGTGTGTGATGTGTGGTGTGTGTGTGTGTGTGTGTGTGTGTGTGTGTGTGTGTGTGTGTGTGTGTGTGACTCTTACAGAGATGTAACACTTTAAGATGATAGCAGGCTTTAAATATTCGCTAAGAGCTTTGATGAGAGAGAGAGAGAGAGAGAGAGAGAGAGAGAGAGAGAGAGAGAGAGAGAGAGAGAGAGATGAGAGAGAGAGAGAGAGAGAGAGAGAGAGAGAGAGAGAATGTCTTTCACCAGAGTGACTCATCAGAAGGAAAGCCCTCATAAGAACATGGAGAGTAAAATCATAAATCTAGCTGTGATTCAATTCAGTTGGTTCACACTATCTGATCCACGACCAGTGTGTAGTGAAGCCTATGATTTGTTCATGAATCAGTATAATTTAAATGATTCTTTAGGGTAAAATTCAGTGCATCAATTCTATTTCTTTTTGGTTTAGTTCAGTCAAAATGGAACTGTTTAGTGAATGACGTAATCTCAGATTTCTGATTCATTGGGGTCAGTTTGTTTATTAAGAATGAAACATACATCAGCTTGATTTGATTATGATTCTCTAGGAAATGATTCACTTACTGAATTCGAAGGCTTGTACTCGATGGCATTTTTACACAGTCGAGGATATACACATTAAAACCTGTTATGTGTGAAAAAGAAATATTTTATTTTTGTGTAAATCGAATCCTTTTAGTTCATTGTGAGTCTCCAGAATTGATCTCCATTGAACCACCTCACTTTTGATGTTTCACGTAATGTCTGTTCTTGTGAAATATCTACAAAATAATACCAATCACCGTCACATATGAACACACACACACACACACACACACACACACACACACACACACACACACACACACACACACAGTGTGGCAACCCGCTCAGCTAATGACAGCCCTTTCAGTCACATTAGACATAACGAACCATGCTTTGGTGCTCTGACGTATTCAGCACAACCGTGATTAAGAACAATAGCAGTACCCCCTAACCCCCATTCACTCCCTCCTCCCTTCTGGTCCCTCTTTACTTCCTCCATTCACACACTCATCTCTCCATCCCTTTCAATCACTCTGTCCACACCAGTGGCACATCTGTACTCTTTTTTTTTTTTTCCTTGCACTTTCTCTCCATCTAAAGTGCTGATCTGGGTAATTCTTTCCCATCTGTACTTTTCTCTCATCTGGTATCGCTTCTCCTTCTGCACTTTTCTCCATCTGTGCGTTTTCTCGATCTGCACTTTTCTCCATCTGTACTTTTCTCCACACCTTTTTCTTTCATCTGTAATGCTTCTCCATCTGTACTCTTTTCTCCTTCTGCACTTTTTCTTCATCTGTACTTTTCTTCATCTGTATATTTCTCCATCTGCACTTTTCTTCATGTGTACTTTTCTCCTTCTGCACTTTTCTTCATCTGTACTTTTCTCCATCTGTACTTTTTGTTTTCCTTTTGTACTTCTCTCCTTCTGTATTTTTCTTAATCTGTACTTTTCTCCTTCTGTACTTTCCTCCATAGTGACTGTGGCTCTAAGAGTCAGATATATTTATACAGTACATTATGTTGTTTTGGGAATCTTATCAATTCATGGCCTGCAGCCATAATCTTATACACACTGTGCTTACATTTTTTTAAGCACCACTCATTTAAAGTGTATAGTCAGTCCCTACGCAATCTGGCTGGGAAATAAAATGATCAGTACTGAATTGAAATTGAGAATCGCTCCCCTAATGTTGGCTGTATAATAGTACGATTGGTAAATGTTGTACTTTTCTGGAATAGAAACTGATAAAGTGCAGTGGTAAAATAGCTGCATGCTGTTTTCAGCACACTGCTTACAGATTATTTACACAGTAGTTTGACCTCGACTAAAAAATCAATCAATCAATCAATTCACCAAGTTAATAAGCTCATACATATGCAGTCACATACAGAGTGCATGCATTAAATACTAAGGCACAGTATCTGGACACTTGAAGATTTTTGTTTATTGATTGATTTTATTTTATTTTCTCTAGTTCTGCCATCTCTGCCCTCTTAAATAAAAATAAAATAAAACGCTTTCTTGCTGAAGACTGAAAGGTCAGTGTTTGACTCCAGATTCACTGCATAGTCAAAGGAACCTCCTGCTGTCCGTACTGCTAGCCGCATTCTCTCTCCATTCACAAAAGGACAACCACTGGCTTTAGATCTCAAGCACTGGAATTGTGTGTGTGTGTGTGTGTGTGTGTGTGTGTGTGTGTGTGTGTGTGTGTGTGTGTGTGTGTGTGTGTGTGTGTGAAATTTTCTTGAGGCTCAAAAGTTAATGTGGACTTGGTTTCAGATAGTCTCATGCAGTTCTGAATTAGCAAGTATTGAGCATTTTAATCCACGCTGGCTTTTGGAAATCCTGACATACTGAAGATCTCAATACTCAACAACAATCTCAATAATGTAATAGTGCCACCAATGAATGGACAACTTCAAAACACTCACACCTTTTACTGACTGGATTGGTTATTTTTGTACCAGTAAGGCAATTCTGGTAAAGCATTTATAGTTGAATTGGTCTAATCAAGCTGAAGACTTGGTTTAAAGCCTTTCCAAAAATGTGACAGAAACCCAGTTTTAAAATACAAATTCATGTGACAATTGTTTTTTTTTTTTTATTCATTCATTCATTCATTCATTCATTCATTCATTCATTTATTTATTTATTTATTTATTTATTTATTTATTTATTTATTTTAATTTAATTTAATTTAATTTAATTTAATTTTGTTTAGTTTTATTTTATTTTATTTTATTTTTTTATTTTTTTTTTTTTTTGCTCTCTGGTTCTTCAGTTTGTGGAGCTCCAATTCACTTCTTACACCAAAGCAGTAAATGCAGATTTACAGATACAGAAGCAGCATCTGAAGTAAATAAGCATGTGGACATTTTTTTTTACACTAATTTTAGTTTTATTCAGCTTTATTCAGTCCTGAAAAGGTGTCTCGTGCAGGTCCACCAAAGCCCATATAGTGTAAAGCTTTCCCTGTTACAGTTAGTGGAGCATCAACATGATTCTGAAACTGTTATTATGCTAAAATTGTACATGATGTTGCTTTTTGGGCCAGAAATCATCTTAGCAAGTCTATCAGGGAATGCAAACTTCTTTTAACTGTAAAAAAACAAAGAACAAGCTCAGAATAAGAGACTGCCCCCCTCTGCCCTGGACCTCAATGTCATTGAATTAGGCATTATCCAGATGGTGAGAAGTACAGAATGTCTGGAATGGACTGTGAGACAATGGGAAAATTGTTTAAATGTCAGTGTTCATTGAACTGTCACTGTAAGGCGCTGATACAGGAGCTGAGGACATACACTACCTCCCTCCTCACATCCACTTCTCAGTCCTACAATACAATGTGTCCTCATGGGGCACTGCAGTAATTCAGTACAGCAGGAGAGCAAGTGATTTAACACGAGCTGCAGAAAACATGAGCTAAAAGCCACAAGAACGTGATCACAGCATGCAACGAGTGCTGACTTTAGAACAATGAGACTGTGATGTTTCTTTAAAAAGAAAGAAAGAGTTTTCACATTGTCTGCATTCACTGTCAGTGACACCTACTCTGTATCAGTCACTCCTGAAAGTCCATTTAGACCAATGCACTCTTAAAATGCAGTGACAGCCATTCATTTACATTTGTGTATAATATCACTCCGTGCTGCGGTACAAGGGATAACTCTGCGTTCCATTTAGCTCAGAATTCGGATATTTGTCCGATAATTTGATACAATTTCAAATCATTTCCAAAAAACAGTTCACTGAGTTTACTAGTTTAACTAGATTACTAGTGTTTTATCATGAATCTACTCAATGTTCCTAAGCATTGTTATGGATATCATTTAATAATAATGTAATATGTGGAATTCTGCATATCCGGATTCCATGGAACGATGTCCACAGACATGTACTGAGCCTAGGACTCATTTAATGACACAGAAATAGAGAGAATTGCTATGAAACTGTGAATACTGGTTTCATTTTGCTCTCCCAGCTTATCTTTCTTTCTTTCTTTCTTTCTCTCTTTCTCTCCTTATGTTTATTGTCCTACATTTTTTTTTTACATGGCTGTTTAATATTCTGCAGGGCTGATATGCATACGATTGTAGATCCAAAAACACACTGGCTATTAAACCTACACTCACCTTCCCATAGATGAACATACTCAACCTAGGCATCTAATATCAGTCTGCAAAATGGAAAAATTGCACTCAAGATCTTAGAAACATCTTTGCTGAAGGCAAGCTTTTAATAAGACGTGGGTATACAGCCTACTCGTTGTAGAAGAGACTATGGATGGTTCCGGATATTTAGAGATACATGGGAAGGCAGGCTAATTAGAGGTTCCATTTAGAGTTAGAATTAGATATTCTATCAGTCAAGCACAACAAAAATCTAGTTGTAATACAACATATATCAAAACACTTGAACATGTGCATATAAACACTGTTCTGATCAAATTGGTATTCACCTAGAAAGAGCCAGTGTACTAATAATTTGGACTGGCAATATTGTGGGAATAATAACTATTATTATTATTATAATAACTACAGTTACTGTTCACTGCATACACCATAGAAGATTGAAGGTTAAAGAGGAGAAATGGGATATAATAGAAACTCTATACACTCTATACTCTATACATGAAA
The DNA here is from genome assembly GCA_034509495.1 of Acestrorhynchus altus. Lineage (NCBI taxonomy): Eukaryota > Metazoa > Chordata > Actinopteri > Characiformes > Acestrorhynchidae > Acestrorhynchus > Acestrorhynchus altus. Next base: position 28,998,434 of record CM067509.1, read on the forward strand.
ATGTAGGGCCTCCATAGAGCTCTGAAAGCTAAACCAGTACATAAAACACAGCTCTGATTAAATGTATCTTTCCATTCTTTCTTGGACATAGAGATGCACATGGTTTAATAGCTCTAGAGTGGAGCAGCTTGATAAGAGATGAGAGATAATAAGTCCCAATCCCATCAACCCCACCTTGATCCTCATCAGCCCTGCATGGTCAGATGTTTGTGCTAAGGGGGGGTTGTGAATTGCAGATGGGTAATGTATTAATGACCCAACTGAGATGCAGGAGTTCAATAATGGGATCATTTTTGACTAAACTAACTTATGTTTACTCATAAAACACTGTGAAATCAGTTGCTTAATGTTTGAATAGGAACGTATATATTTGGACTCCAGACCAGGTTTATGACATTGGAGTGTGTCAGTGCTGAGTCAGATTTGAAATGTATATCTCCACAAAAATGATGAGCCAGGGCGTTCATTCATCAGAGATGCTCAAGGCGGGATCACTTCTCCTGTAGTGCGAGCTGAGGGCAAGATAGTAGGCATTTGGTTGTGTGAAGAAATTTAAAGAATCTTGCCAGAAACTTTCACAGACATCAGTGTCACTTCTGAGACACAGCTCTGTCCTTTCAGAAGTGGCCGTCTTTTCTCTCATCTAAAGAGCTGTCTCATGCTTCTCTCGCTGGAAAGAATGATATCTCCACTGCCTTCGGCCCTTCATTCCTCAGCGTTGAAATAACTGATATCTCCCTCCCCCAAGTGTAGACACTTATCTCTCTCTCCACCTCTTTTACCACAGTTCCGCAGAGTAATTGCCCCTGTCATTCAGGCCGGGGCTGTAATGATAGTGCGGATGCTTCTCAGGTCAGTGCTGTTCATTTCAGCCTCTGCCCGATGCACATCAGTCCTCTGAACTCTGAGAAGAAAAGCAGGCCACGTCCTTTGTGTCGTGAACAAAAGGGGGCTTTTTTATTGGAGAGCTGAATGAAGAGGAAGGGGAAGTGCAAGCTTTAGTTAAAGCACCACAAGGTACGTTTTCAGATCGGGCTGATTGTCCTCAGATTAACCTTTTTACTGACTGAATATTGGCCTGCTAACGAGACACCAGGGATTCCTTTCGGAAGAGTTTGGAAAAGTGCTGCTGTGAAAGCCATGGAATGGCTTGCAATCAAAGTGGATTGCATGGACAAGACAAGTAACTTCCATTCAGGCAGCACAATTGGGATGCAAATGAAAGGCTTAATTAACTGATCACATCATTTTCCACTTTATACATGGAATGTATTGTGCAAAAGTCAGAGACCAGTAAATAATCCTTTTTCAGGATAGAAACACTATAATTATTATAATATATAGAGATAGTGGCACCCCTAACTGCTGTGTAAGACTTGGTAGACCACCAACATTATCAACAGCACTTAAGGCTTTCATCTTTGTGGACACCCCGTCTCTTTAACTAATAAATATTAGCCTGTTGGCACAATGCAATGCATAGGATAGGTGATATAAAGCCCCCCAACACTGAGCTGTAGATCAGTAGAAGTGCAGAGTAGCATTAACAGCTGCTGACAAATCAGAGCCGGGACCAGGACGGAGACAGACAGCCTAAACCGATCGTCTGTGAGCTGCTTTGTGGCGTCACCGAGGTTCAACAGTATTGAGGCTGTGTTTGTGCCCCGAATTAAAGATCCAACACAGAAAAACTAAAACAGCCTTAAAAACGTAATCATTATCCAGATTTTCATATTCAAATCGTAAAAGTAACACCTCAGATCTAAAGTTTGGTTTACTCAATATTAAATCACACAATTCAAAGGCAGTCATTGTGAATGAAACTTTAAATGATCAGAAGCTCAATGTTTGTGCCTCAATGAAACGTGGATTAGACCTGATGAACACCTGGCACTAAATGAAGCCACCTCTGAAGGTTATAGTTCTGTGCACAACCCGAGACAATCAGGCAGAGGAGGCAGAGTCTGTATAATTTACCACAATGTTTTAGAAATTAATCAGATACACTATATCACCTTCACTTCCTTTGAAATCCTGGCTATTAACATAACAAATCCAGCACAAGAACAAGAACACACTGTCATTAATTAATGTTAAGAGTGGATCTGCTGTTTTTTGCTCCCCTTCTTTTTGGAAACTGTGTCCTTGTGTACACTAGTCTACAGTTCATGCTGTGTTGTCCCCCTTCATCTTCAGCTGTGTTCACTGGCTGTCACAAAATGCTTTGTGGTGAAGTAAGTGCCTGGCAGGCACTGCTCATCAATGCACGCATCTGGCACACTGTCAGGAAGACTAAAGGTCCAAGAGAATACAGGACACCAGTGTCCACTTGACAGGCCGCTCAAGGAACTGGCCAGTGCAGGATAATGGGACTCAGTGAAAGTCCTTTGAACATGGCACCAGCAGATTTGCTGTGGTACGCAATGGTTTCTTATAACATAAGAGGTTGATTAGCTTAATTTAAAGAATTCCCTCTTATATTCGTTCTTCAAATCAGTTCCTTTATCGGCTCTATGCCCCCGAGAAAGCGTTTGGCTGTGAAAACAAAGTGAATAACTTAAAGACGCTTTGAGGGTGCCCTATTTTTGTCTTTCACATGCACATTGACCCAGCTTCTATAGTGGCCCTCGAGAGTGTTCCACCATACTGTAAATTGAGGCAAGTCTTGGCTGTAATCGTAGTGCAGAGAGCATGCATACAAACAACGTGTTTGTTTAATGAATCAGTGTTATATGTTGGTGAAATGCTATGAAAGAGACCCAGATCTGACCAGAGCAGGAGATCAAAACTGGTGAGGGTTTGAAACATTGCTGTTTGAAGTGCTTATGAAAGAGAGAAAAGCACAAATGGGTGTGATGTGAAAAGGGCACCTTCATTCAGAGGCACAGTGTGATCAAGCTTATGGAAGACAGCGTTCTCACTTATGCTTCAAACTCCAAGAGATATTGAGTATAAACTTGAGTATAAACTTGATCAGGACAAAATGTACATTACAGTATAAACTTGCTGGACAAATACATATATATATATATATATATATATATATATATATATATATATATATATATATATATATATATATATATAACATATGTTATACCTTGCATGTAAAAGGTGGTAGAATCTTCAGGTTCCTGCAGGTGGCATTGCATAAGGATGATTGACCTATAAACACCTGTGGGGTGTGCAACTGTATTCATAGATTGGTAAGAGGTGGTACACTGCAGTCAATGTCTGTTAGTGGAAAATGGGTTGCAACGCAGATGTTAAAGATTGGTAAAAATTAGTGATTGCATTGTGATGCCAAAGACCAGAGTGTGAAATGTCGAAATGTGTATGATCATATGGTCCACCAGCAACTGCAAAATCCCAGTTTACATGGTTATAAGTCTGCAGTACTTCCCAAACCATAAACAAACACAGTGAATGCTTCTTACAGTATATATAGAAACCTCAAGCATAAGCACAGAATAACAGAATTACTATGAACACTTATAGGTTGAAGGCCTCACATGACTCCACAAAATTCAGTTTTGAAAGTCATTATTTTATTTTCCTCCTTAGGGCAATAATTCTCACGCCTGAAGGCACCCTGCCCTACACATCGTACTGTGTTCCCGGGTTTAATACACCTGCTGCAGCTCTGAAAGGGCTTGTTAATTAGCTGATTAGCTGAATTGAGAAACAACAGGGAGCAAGAAGTAGCATTGTGTGAAGATGTTTATTTTGAAGATTGTCTGATGGTAGAGGTTGCCATTGGCTGCTTCATAGCTTTGGTGGTGAGATGTAATCCCTATTATACATAGAAAAATAGAAGAAAAGGGGAAAAATCATAAGTTTCCTCTAATTCCGTGCCCTCCAGAAAAAAAAAAATATATATATATATCAAGAAGATCTCAGTTTGATCCCCATTTTTAGGCCACAAGTGTAATCAATCAGCTCGGATATGTGGTGTCCAAACGTCTTCACGTTTGCACCAGAGCTTCAATACTAATAAGCGATAATAAAAGCTTAATCCACTAAATCGTCACACACTTGCTTCATGCTGTACTGAGTTATTAAGCAAAAAGACTTTCTTGTAATTAAAGATCAACTGCTGATCAACTGCGTTCAGGGTTGGAGGGGAAAGTGTGTACATTTGATATTAGACCAAGCTGTTCCTCTCGGAAATAGACTGGGAGAGAAACGCACCAGTAGGACAAACACCCTGATCACCACAGTCAGCAGGAATAGAGATTACCCACTTAGAACAGTTTAGAAGCCCCCAGTAAACAGTTGTATCACCTTATGTGCTATGACGTTTATTACCCCCTAAAGGCTCAATTATGCTGAACATTTAGTATGAATATGATTACTGATATGGACGGAGCCTTCTGTCCATACTCTGCGTTCATCTATCTGTTTGTGTTGTTCTCTGAAAGGTTATGGATATTGTTGGAGAGAGCAGTACTGCTGGAAATCATGGAGGCAACATCAACCATTATTAACCTTTAAAATGTTCTTCACACATAAACATGTGGACAAAAGTATCAGGACAACTTCTCATTTGTTGTTTCTTCTTAAAGCCAGGGCATTCGAATAGTTTACCCTCGTTTTGTTGGAGTAACTGTATCTACTGTCCAGGGAAAATCGCTGTGAGGACTTGACTGCATTTAGTGACAAGAGCGTTAGTAGAGCGTTTAGTGACAAGATGTTGGATGATCATAGCCTTGCCTGATTTATATATGGAGATAGGGTGCACTGCGTTTTACAAATCTGATTCTTTTCCTGCATCATCCAAGGAACGCTGTGGAGCACCTTTACTTTTAAGAGTGCATCATTTCTTGACGTTGTCAATCATCTCTTAGACATGACATTAGCTTGTTTCAGATCAGGTAAGGCATCACACCAAGACATGTCTTGAGGACAAGTGAAACCCACCCCTCCGGCACAAGCAAGTTCAATATGTATGTAAATGAGTAGTAATCAGGCTAACGTGTGTTGAGCCTCTCAAACATGCTAATGGTGTCATTACACTCTTTCCTCTTGTTCTTAATTGGTTTCTCCCTCCCTCCCCTCCCTCCCCCCTTTGCTTTCTCTTTTTTCCCCCCAGTGAGATCTCACTTTCTTTCTTTCTGTCTCTCCTGCTTGCTAGAACTATCTCACTCTGTGTCTTGTTCTCTCTCTCTCCTTTCTTTCTCTCTGAACTGGAACAGGTGGAGTATTAATTATGCATTAAAATATACAGGAGACTGGCTGTGATCCACTTGACTGCACACCTTCCCTTGCTATGGACTCCAGCATCGCCTCCCTATCCCACCCGCGCTTTCTCTTTCCCTCTTCCCCTTTCTCCATCCTACTCACTCACTCGCTCTCTTCATCCCTCATTCTCTCCCCATCCATCGCGTTCTCTGAAGTTCAGGGCTGAAGGACTCTATTCCCACCCTCGGCACGTCTCAGAGGGTGAAAGAAGCTTTTGTTTCCCAGGCACACTTCCTGCAACAAAACTCGGCCCCAGAGAAGAGAAAAAGAGTCCAGCGATTGTGTCCATGGCTTTCATGGGCCTGGACGGGAAGTACTTCGACTGTGGCCACCTTTGTGTCCTCTAGAGAGCGGTTCAAGAGAAGGCTATATGTATTTTTAAAAAAAGTAGATATATTTTACAAATGTGTAAAAAAAATCCAAGTCTTAATGAAATGCAGTCACTGGTTGATGATAGGTATTAGAGCTGTGACCAGAAGGCTGCATACAATCATCATGCATATGAATTTCATGGCGAAACTCCATCAGACTCTTCTACCCAGTTGGTCCACCTTGATGATGTAAAGTCCTGTACAACCCTGCTCCTGGAGAGCTATCTTCCTGCAGACTTTATATTCAACCCTAATTCACCCTGCCTGATCCAGCTAATTACTGCTGTTAGAAGTTGAGCTTGATAGGCTGAATGGGGCGTCCTAGAGTAGGGTTGGAGAAGAAACCTGCAGGAAGCTAGCTGTCCAGTAGCGGGGTTGGTGACCTCTGCTGTAATGCTTCCATCAATAATCACAGGTCGCTGCACACAGGATGCTGTTGACTGGATGTGTTTGATGGACTGTTCAGTCCAACACTGACATTTAGTCAATTAAAAACTCCAGCAGCACTTCTGTGTCTGATCTACTCATACCATTACAACACACACTAACACACCACCACAGTGTCAGTGCCGGTGCAGTCCTGAGAATGTCCCATCACCCAAATCATGCTGTGGTGGTCCTGTGGGGTCCTGACCTGAAGCACAGGGTAAAAGGAGGCTAAAAAGGTATGCAGAGAAACAGATGGACTATAGTATGTAATTAACTACAGAATTAAATGTAGAATTGTATGGTAAGAGGAGGTGATATAAAGTGTAGTGACAAGGAGGTGGTTTTAATGTTGCAGCTCAACTGTTCTGGCAGAATTGTTGATGGATACTATTAAATTAAATTCAATGTATTGGTTCTCTGGCACACATCTGTATGTATGTAGTTAGTTAGTTAGTTAGTTAGTTAGTTAGTTAGTTAGTTAGTTAGGTAGGTAGTTAGGTAGTTAGGTAGGTAGGTAGGTAGGTAGGTAGGTAGAGGTCAAGACTTCTAAGTCAATTCCAAAAACATAATGTAAGTCTGGTTTATTGATTGCACAACCACCTCTGATGTATGTTTGAGGTCATTGGTCTGCAGGAACATCCAGCATGTTTTAACCCTCTAGCTGATGGTCTGAGGTTATAAAACTATTTTAGTCATTCTTCATTATTCCATCCACTTTGTCCAATGTATCAGTTCTACTGGCAGAAAAACAACTCCAGATCATGATGCTACCACCACCACGCTTAACAGTAAGTACAGCGTTAATGGAGTTGCATGTCTCATATTAACAGATCAATAAAAATATTGAATTAAAAGAAATAAGAAAGATAAAAAATAACAGCCTTTTGAACCTGTAGAACTCCCTTGATGGTAGACGTTGACGTAGGTGGTCCAGAATTGGTCTTGACCATCCAAACTTGTTTTCACATAAACAACAATAACATGCACAACGTTCAGTGTAGGTTAATGTAACAACTTTTTATTCCAAATGATTTTGGACTTTTTCTTTTGGTCTTTTTTTTTTTTTTTTTTTTTTTATAATTGTAGCATTGAAATTGCATTGTATTGGATTTTGAGATTGTAGCACAATGTAAAGAACAGCTGGCATATTCAAATGTTGTAAACAATTAAAATATACAGAATTAGACTTTATAAAATACTGAAATATTGTAATATGCAAAAAAATAATCCAGTCTACTTCATTTATAGCACTGGCTCCCTTATAAGCCACTTTTAGCACAAATAATAAGAGTTTCAGAAAATCAACTACGTTGACATTTCTGCCAAATCACAGTCTAAACTCTGTTGTTGGCATTTAATGAGCACAAATAGTCTGCAGGTTTTCTGTGCCTTCACGTACCACTTTCTTGTAGTCAGTCTTCTCAATCTTCTGGTACACAGCAAGGAGGCCGAATAAGGCTGGACAAGTGTGTTTAGCAGCTCACTTGCAGGCCGGCTAAAGGAGGTCACAAAGCCTGTTTTTGTATCTCCCAATCTCTTCAAAAGAAAGCCTGCACCTCAATTAGCCGAGTTCTTATCTGAATCCTCTCGAGGAAGCGAGGTCCGCTTTTCTTCTCAGTCCCTCATCGGCTCCCCTCTGCTTCCGCCCCCCTTCCCAAAGGCCTCTGGTCCTCTTTGCCAGCTGCGTGAAGCCTTCATGTTAACACACATTGCATTTATAGCATGGCTTTATTTGGAGCTGCACGTGGCTGCCCTACTAGGGTCTCCAAGGGGCCTGATGGCCTCCTGGTGCTGTTTTTTTTTGTTTTTTTTTTTTTTTTACTTTGAGAGTCCCACTCGGCCACCTGGACGAGGCATTGAGGGCTGGTGTTTTAAAGCATCTTCAACTGCCCCTCAAATCACTTCCTCTGCCTATAAATAACATCAGGCATATGAGCAGGAGAAACACCAGAGCCACGATGAGGGTACGAGGTTCCGGATATGTTCACTGCGAGCCGGAGAAGAAACTGCCAACGTGTTCATTTTTGTTTATTAACATTCGAGTTGCTGTTTGGGGGCCAGAGTGGGTTTTTTAGGTGTCAGGCAGCCAAACCTCAAAAAGTAACGTGATTGCTTACACCAGAAATTGAAACTTGCATGAAATTCTGCAGATAATGGGTGCAGTATTTCAATAAACTCCGTCAGAAACTCTGTCCCCCATTGACCTGAGCAGGAGTTACCATATACACCTCAAGTCCTTAGATTGTGGTTGTGTCTATTCCTCTTTGACCCCCAAAATAAAGGGACCTAAGTGGGTTCTTGGTGCTACAGAACTATTGGAAACCCACTTATAGACCTCTAAAAAAGCTTTCAGTGATTGCTTCTTTATAATCAAGAAGTCTGATTGCAAAGAACATTCGGCAATGTGCAGGGAAAACAGCAGAGTCATGAAAACTCCAGTGAAAGTTCTACCAGGAGAGTAATGCTACACCTATTTACTCGACTATTCACCAGCTCCCATTACCATCAGTTTGGTTCCTCCCAGTTACCCAGGGGTTATGTTCTGCCTTTGACATTAATGTACCCTTTGTGAGGATCCAGATGTTACAAGACTTCTTTAATCTTTAATCTTTAATTTAACATTCTTGTAGAAGACCTGAATCTACAAGGTCCTGGATACCTTCACTGAGACTTAAAGAAGAATGTTTTTTAGTTGACTACCATTCATGTTGCTCTTTAGGAGCCAGAACAGGTTCTGTTAGATATCAGGCAACGGAACCTCAAAAAGGTACTATGATGCTTTCACTTGAAAAACTTACGTGACCTTCTACATGTAATCTTTCAGTTCATTACTTTCGCTACAGGATTTTTGATAAATAGCAGGGAAAAGGTTACGGTGATGCCACACCATTATCTGTAAACTAAGCTTGTAATCACAACAAGGTGTTTGCCTTTATTTATGCAGTTCATTATTGAGTAAGCAATGGGAAAGAGAGATGGGCATGCATTCGCCTACATTCTCTCCCTCTCCAGGAAGTATTGATCCTTGGGCTCAAAAATAAATTAGTTGGGGAGAGAGAGCAAGAGAGAGGGAGGACAGGAAAAAATAAATGGGGCTAGAAAGTGAACGCAGCCACTGAATAGGCTCTGAATGAAATCTTAGTAAAGTAATCCTTTAATTAAATTAGGCAAAGTACAACAAAGATGCCTCTGTTTATTGTTGACTTTTCTCCCCATGTCTCTTTCTATTTCCTTCCTTTTTGTTTCCCTGTTCTTAAACAGCAGCAGGTTCCTGAGGTTGCTAGGTAACTGGGATGGGTTTACTTGCCGATGGCCAGGACGGAGGGGTATTTGGCAGGCAGTGAGAGATGTGAGGGGCATGTGGCAGGCTGTGGTACACTGTTAGGGTATTTGGCAGTCTCTGGTGGATGTATGGGGCATTTTGCAAGAACTGAGGAACAAGTTGTCCGGTCAGCTTCAACGGAGATATAGGTTCTGTATGTATTTTGTGATGGTGTTTGGAAGCATCTGGTATTTAGAAAAGTATTTTTTGTCAGATTGTGCATTAGATGTCTAGGATGTCTGAGGCTTTCTGTGATTTTGTAGAGTACTTTGAAAGCATGTGGAGAAGTAACCTCATGTAGGCTCTAGTAGTTGTCTGAAATGCTTTTTGGTTCCTCAAATTGTTCTTTAGGCTTGGTCCCTGTGTAGAGTATCTGAACTTTGTATCTAATTAGCAGCACTGACAATGCTACAACCTGGACAACATCTGGCATTTCTTAGTGGTCCATGTACCATTTAGAACTGGGGTGTCCTATCTTATCCATAAAGGGCCAACGTGGCTGCAGGTTTTCGATTCAACAAAGCAGGAGCTTACCTGAAGACTGAGACCAACTGATTTAAAAGGTCGAATCAGGTGTGCTTCAGCTTGTTTGGAATGAAAACCTGCAGCCACACCATCCTTTGCGGATAAGATTGGACACCTAGAATGGTGACCAGATTGGAGTTAGAATGGTGACCAGAGGTGGATCAGATGTTTAATTTTTAACTAGATCTATTAGTTAAACTAATGGTTGAGAGGTGGGTCAGATCTGCACGTTTTTTTTTCTTCTGACATAGGAAATTGGTTGATGGACCAATATAAACTTTAACATGAGACAAAAGAAACAATGCAAGATACAATACAGCACTGCTATGTCCATTACTAGGTGAGTCCGCTGAAATAGACACAATTACAAATCCAACATTATTACTCTGATTAATAAGAACAATCAGAGTAAAATAAACGCAATAGGTCTGAAGGCTCCAGCAGATAAGGACATAAAGCTAGCCAAACCAGATCTGTTTGGAAAGTACCCTGATTACGCCAGAAACCAAGGATATGAGCACGATAGAGGGGAACAGTCATCAGGGGAAAAGTTTGTCTGGACAGCTCAACAGAGAAACTGAACAGCTGGATTATGTTTCTGAAATAAATCTGTGAAGGTTGACTGCAGAAGGATATTTGGAAGCACTCTAGTGGTTGAGTAGGGTATTTGGTAGATTCTGAGGGAGCTTTAGGGTTTTGGTTGACTGTGATGGATACATTGGTATTTAATTGGCTCTTGAGTAAGTATAGGGTATTTGTTACACTCCAGAGGAGCTATGTGGTATGTGGCATGCTGTGGTGAAGGTGGTGGTATGAAGACATCATTCAGTCCTAGAGATTCAGGTCCTAGAGATCAATGTAATGCTTTAGTCACGACTACACCTTCTAGACCAGGCACACACTGTTCTTGCTTTCTGTAGAAACAGACCAGCCTGTAGTGTGTGTGTGTGTGTGTGTGTGTGTGTGTGTGTGTGTGTGTGTGTGTGTGTGTGTGTGTGTGTGTGTGTGTTTGTATGATTTAATCCCACTGGTCATTGCAGATAATCTCTATTTCCATAAGCTCTGTTTTGCATAAGAATCACAAAAGCAGCTGGACATTGTGCATTTCAATGTCTCCCAGAATGCGGGGCATCTTGGCATCTCTTGGATTAAACCAGAGACATTATAAATGAGGAGACAGCCAGTGGTTGAAATATGAATGTTCAACATGGATAAAGTCCATCCCTTCAATAAAAAGAACAAATCAGCTTACTGGTTCACAGTGAGAGACGGAGGGCTGGTGATAGTGTGGTGCTAGTGAGGACACCTTCCCTCAATGTGAAGATCTACACAAGCCCAGCAGCCAGAACAAGCCAAAAAATCATGCCCTTATGCATTACTGGGCCAGTTGCTAAAAGGTTGGATCAGATGAATTAAAATATGTTCCTCAAACATATAAGTAGAGCATATCGATGGGCAGCAAAACTTGAGTTGGACAATGGAATCCATCTTAATAGGAGCAGATCTATGAACATTTCTACAATTTAAAATCACATTTTTTTTGGACTTTTCTCTGGAACAAATAGAGGGAAATTGTGGTGAAGATACCCAATGTTCTCACATGATGGTCTCAAGAATCTGACGAGTCTAAACCTGTGTAAATGAGAGTTATCACTGGGAAGACACCTAACGATCACACCAACCTATCTTTGTGTTTGTTGGAGAACGCCGGACAGGTTTGCTGTGGGCTCAATGCAGACATGCCTGTGTGCATGTACAGCAAGCATGTTCTCTTGTGCTGTCCTTGTAAGAGAAGCCATTAGAGAAGCTGGTCATTAGCTGAGATAAATGAGTGTGTGACGCTGGGATGAGGCTGCCAGCGCAGCCGCTAAAGAGAACTGGCGTGTCCGGGGCCATTAGGAGACTGACAGCAGCATGACTGGCCCTGCCACTCCACCACCCAGCCCAGCTGATCCTCAGCCTGCCTGACAGCTGTCACAGACTAACACCAACACATTCTCACAGCTGATTCTGCCTACAGGCACCCAGTGTGAGCCCCGTACTCACACACACACACACACACACACACACACACACACACACACACACACACACACACACACACACACACACACACACACACTGAAGATATATATGTTTATTGTTATTTGTGTACACACATATGTTTATGCACATTTAATCAATGAGCATACACACACTAACATATGTGGACATATGTACAGTATATTCCTAAAACAAAAGACCAGACCATTTTATCTCTAGTATTTCCAAAATAGCAACTTTACAGGACAATTAGGGGAAAAAAAAACACCTTCTCAACTTTTAATGGATGCATTTCTGGCTCTGAGTGACTCTAAAATGGTAGCACTATGATCTAAGCACTGCAGGTTCAAATCCTGGGTCATGCTGTTTGCCATGCAGCCAAAGTACAACATTTACTACCATTACTGTCCAATCGTTTCACTGACACTTCATATGCACATGTACATAACAGACAGACTCACTTAATGACTGGACATCACTACTCTACTAGTCTTATCTTCTTATTTTTTATTTATATTTCATTTATTTTTTTCTTAATATCTCTGTTATTTCTTATGTTTCTTAATAAGGTTTGAGTACTCTGCCCTTCCTGCTCTTTGTGTTCATGGTGCTCAAACGCGACTGTCCCTCTGGGATTAATAAAGTCCTATCTGAACATGAGATAATGTCATTTCCCCCACTGTCTGCCTGACTGCTAACAATAAATACATTAAAAAAGTTAATGATTTACACTATGTAGAAAGGAAATCAGTGCATACTAAATACACTAAATAACATTAACACACTGAGCATCTGTGTCATTGCATGTTATGACTGGTGTCCCTGGTATAGAGTGGTCAGTACCAATCAAAAAATGCTCCAAGGAAGGACAACCAGTGCAACATGCTCATAGAGGTCTACATAAACACAGAATAGATCCTACACACACACAAATATACACTCTTTGTACCCATATTGTCCCACCAACCCCAATGTCCTCCCCTGGAATATGTGAATATGCCCCGCTGTGTGTGTGTGTGTGTGTTTGCGTCTGTTATGGGCCACTTGGTTGTGATCTGTCCCTCCGGAATCTCTGTGTGCAGTGGCATGCTGAGAGAAGGACCACAGCCTGCAGCTGCCCACGCCCTTATACAGCCCTGACCCACATGCACCCCACTATCAGCCACTCACGCCACTGCCCATAGGGGTCCTTTCAAATGAGACTCGAGAGAAAATGAGGCTATTGTTACTCTACAGTGCTCAGACACGGTCCATTACTCTTTCACCCTGTCGGCACCGTGCATAATGATGCCATGCTACAAGTGGACGTATGTTTATTTCCTTCACAGGGAGAACGATTTTCAGCAGAACATGGAAATGTAGTTACAGTCTGGGCATGATGTGTACAGCTGACCCCCAAGGTCATGTTCATTATCAGTGTTTACTCTCGAATGACTTCTTGTTTAAGTATGTTTTTGGCATCTTAGTAAACATCTAGGATGTGTTTTCATCTGAACTTGATGCTTTAGCTGCTCTGCCAGCATGACCAACTTGACTGCAGCAGTCAACCAGTATAGCCAAAATAGTTTGGGGCATGCGTGGATCAGTGATTGAGTACTGGGTTATTATTTACTGGGTGTTTTTTTTTTTTTCAGTAGCTGTCACTACTAACCTGTGCACTCACTATAATACATGTTTTTCCTCGCTTTGCTGCACGTACAGCTTCTACTCTTGCAGAAAGTCTGAACACTAGATGTCTGTCACCTGTACAATTCAACTAACTTTTCTCTTCTTTGCATCTGCAGTCAATCCGTGAGGTGACGGGTTATGTGCTGGTGGCTCTGAACCAGTTTGACTATCTGCCATTGGAGAATCTACGAATCATCCGTGGCACACGACTTTACGAGGATCGCTATGCCCTCGCCATCTTCCTCAACTACCGCCGTGATGGAAACTTCGGCCTGCGGCAGCTCGGCCTCAGAAACCTAACAGGTATGTACAGTGTGTTACATATCTCTTGCACCTTATTCCCACCACTCATCTCACTTCTTTGTACCACTTGGTATTGTACTGTCCTGTCCTGTCTGTTGAACTGTATCTTGTTCACCGTATTTATTGTATTTATTGTACTGTTTGCACTTTATGTCGTCCTATTGCATTGCTGCTCCATGTTGCACCTTGGTTCCGGAGGAACGCAATTTCATTGCACTGTGTACCTGTACTCGGTTGTAATGACAATAAAAAGCCTTGACCTTGACCTTGACCTTGAGGTATGACTCCAAAAAGAGATGTTACCATCTTAATCAAAAGATAAGACAGGGAGATATATACGTGGCTGTTTGATGAACAGTAATAATAATAATAATAATAATAATAATAATAATAATTATTATTATTATTATTATTATTATTATTATTATTATTATTATTATTATTATTATTATTTACATTTGCTGTGCCTTTAGGGTCTTGTCTTGTTAGAAGATAAGATCATTACAAATCATTACAATTAAAATTGGCAACATAATTTATAAACATGTCTAAAAAAAAGTGTAATATTTAGTTCCTAAATCTGTACTTCCACAAAGCTAGTAGCAAAATATAAAGGCAGTACCTTGTGGTTTTACATCAAAGGTTACAGCTAGAGCTTGTGCAATGTACTGTATATGTCATGTGACCATGTCCACCGAACTGTGACCCTTATATATTAGATTAGATTAGATTAGATATACTTTATACCGTGACTATTAGGTATGAATTGACCTAATATCACTAACATCACTAACATATAAGCACCATTATACTCTTTATGTCTTTCCTTCCCCAGTCATAAATTAACATACACCTTTTAACGCTATTTACTGAAGAAATGAAATCCTCCTGGTGAAACATTCGCGACAGCGTGACATTTTGGATAGACAAAAGGCGTCTGTAGGTGGTATGGTTTGGTTTAGGGCTTTAACTGCAAATACATCTCTGGATGAGGTGAAAAAGCATGAATATGTATTTTATATGTGATTGATTTTCTATTTTGTGTGATTGCGGAGGGCTGAAAGGCAGCCTGTGCGGATGAATAATTGCAGCTGGAATTAGAGCTACGA
Source organism: Acestrorhynchus altus (assembly GCA_034509495.1). Taxonomy (NCBI): domain Eukaryota; kingdom Metazoa; phylum Chordata; class Actinopteri; order Characiformes; family Acestrorhynchidae; genus Acestrorhynchus; species Acestrorhynchus altus. The sequence continues at coordinate 29,013,445 of CM067509.1, forward strand.
AATCTGGGGGCTAGTTTGGAGGGAAATGGCAGAAGCTTGTTTAGAGTGACAAGTCAAGGTCAACCTGCCAGTGCGATTCAAACAGCCTCAGTGAAAGGTGAGGCCTTTGTGCTTTGAAAACAGTTCCTGAGCTGTGCTATTTTGCAGAGGTGAGGAACAGTGTTAAAAAGGGTTTAATTAGATCCTACGTGCATGAACACACTCTCTGATTAGCTTAGTTGGGACTTGTGCTCTGCGACAAATCACATCTACACATAAGTTTGCATCAAAAGATTTACCAGTTACCAATATTTTCATTTTCATTCATTCATTCATTCATTCATTCATTCATTCATTCATTCATTCAAATGTTAGTTTAGACATTGTTTGGCAAGCAGATTGTTGATGAAAGACAGTGATGCCACTCTTTGAAGCTGCTGTGAATGTGATCAGTGCTAAAATGAACCGTGCATTTGAAATCACACTCTCAGTGATGTAACTATGTTTACTTTAAAGAGATATGAGCAGAAACTGTTCCGCGCCAGTGTGATGCTGTACCTTGGGAAGGAATATAAATGCAGTTTGTGTGTGTGTGTGTGTGTGTGCGTGTGTTAGAAGAGCAGCAGAGAGTAGACAGCAATAAGGCTTTGCAAACAGACCCATGCAACTTCACAAAGAGTAAACATCATATTTTGTGTGTGTGTGTGTGTGTGTGTGTGTGTGGTGTGTGACCTCACTTTTATCCACCCATTGAAGTGGCACAATATAAACGTTCTCTGATTCAGAACCTTGAATTTGTACACTAGCTATGAGTACCTTTAGTATATATTTATATATATATATATATATATATATATATATATATATATATATATATATATATATATATATATATATATATATCAATATCTGACCTCACTACCAGTTTTGTTTCTGAATATAATCAAATCCTCAAAGCATGGCCTCAGAATTTAGTTGAAAGCCTTTCCTGGACAGTACAGACAGTTATCCCAACAACAGGGGTGGGTGGATGGATGGATGGATGTGGATGGATGGATGGATGGATGGATGGATGGATGGATGGATGGATGGATGGATGTGATGTGATGTGATGTGAATATTACTGAAGAAGAAACCGAACAGCCATCAGCAGATCTCCTACAGCGCCACTCTCTTCATGAGGAAACAAATAGTAGATTTGAACTAGTATGAGCGGAAACAGCGAGAAGTGCCAGCAGTTTTATACCCAACTCTCTGCTGGGGTTTGCTTGTCTGGACTTTCCACAAAGCTAACTGCTGATTTGATGATACACCGCGCAGCATGTGTGCTTCAGACTGTTTATTCTGCTAATTCTCGCCTGCTTTGTCAGGAAGATCAAACAAAATGTCAAGGCAGCTCTAAATAGTTCATTTCATTTATGACATGAAAAGCAGGTCAATAATTCCAGAAAGGCCTGTGTGGGAAAGGAGGAGTTTTGATTGAAGATCAAATTGGCCTCAGAGAAACTGCTGACCTACACAATGCTTCCCAGGTTCTCCCAGCCTTTGTCAAAGGAGGTTTTCTGCTCTGTTTAATGGTAGATTATCCTTCCTGAGGATTTTCTCTCTGTTCTGTTGCTCTGTAAAGTATTATTTTTGATTGAACATCTCCACCATACTTCCTACAGTCTTTTTCCCCAACTAACATGTACATGTACAGTATGTGATAATTACATGTAATTATCACATATTCATACAGCCTATAAAACAGGCAGCACATTCTGTTCTACACATTGTTAGATGTTGAATCATCCTATAAAAAGACCACATCCTGCATACATCCATCATAATGTGCATTCATATAAACCTTTCACTGTGAAGATGAAGCCACTCTCATGTCTACAGACCATACAGAATTAATTAGTAGTTTCAATAGTTATTAATGAATGACTCATAATAAATACAAAAAGTACTGAGTACTTTATATTTTAATCATTATGAGGTAATCATTCATAATTACTACGTTATACTAATTTCTGAATAGTTTATAATAGTTCTTGGGTAATTAATAATAAATAGTGAATAACTTATTATGGTCACTGTATAAATTATAATAGTTACTAAATAGTTCATACTAAGAGTAGCACAGCAAGTTGCAAATTGGAGTTTCCTTGTTCTCCCTGTGTCTGCGTGTGTTTTTCTCCGGGTCTCCGGTTTCCTCCCATAATCCAAAAACATGGATATCAGGTAAATTGGCTGTTCTAAATTGCCCTGGGTGATTGAAATGTGTGTGTGTGTGTGTGTGAGTGTGAATGCTTGTCTCTATTCTCAGATATGGATTAGCACCCGGTCCTGGGTGACAGTTGTTTCAGATAGTGTACGTTATATCGCCAATTGGCTGTCGCTTCTAGCTGGTGTATGTTGGTTGAGTGCTTGGCCTGATTGTGAAATCTCTGGGCATCGAGAAAGGCACGAGTAAGTGTAGCTCAACTCATTCATTCGTTCATTTGTTTGTTCAATCGTGAATCATAGTTGTTTCTGAATAAACAGATGTTGTTCGATTTTGTACTAACTAGACCTGAATTACAGAGAACAATATCATTTATTGTAAATTGATGATGCAGTAAAATAATAAATGCACATTTACGTTTTAAACATCATCTGAACTTCATTAAATGGAGTTAAACATCACCTGGACTTCAGGATCTAATGGGATCATTAGTTATATCCCATTATCATTCCAGTTAGTTGCCAGTACTGGTATGATTCCTGTATCACTGTGCATCTCAAGCTGAAAACATTCATTAGTTAGATCTACGTTGTGTGATGGTGGCAAACTATTGAGTTCTAATTATTTGAAGAAGAAGCTGAAGGTTGGAGCTTAGCATCATATTTAAATTATAAGAGTCCAAAAGCCACTCTGGTGCTAAAGTGGATGTGGAGAGAGATGACCCAGCGGTCTCCCAGGTCCTCCTCTCTCTGGGTGGTGGTGATGATGAAAATGTTAGAGGTTGGGCCTCTTTTCTCCACTCTCTCTGCTCTGCTTATCACTGTATCTTGTACTCCCGTGGCTCTCTTGCCAGCTCTCTCAGATCTCTCAGGGTAAGTGCCTAGCCCTGGCGTATCCCGCGCTCCTCGCCACCACCGCCGTTCCCAGGCCTGGATTGGTTGGTCAAATGGCTGAGCTGAGCCAGTGGCTTCCTCCCCATCTGCCCCGGGCCACGTCCAAAATGGGAGGCAGCTGCTCACGGTTGTATGGGAAACCTCCATAAGGAAGGACGAGCAACTGCAGGGTTATTGTTACTCAGCAGGACACTTCCACAGAGAGATGGGGGAGGAGGGAGGAGGAGAGAGAAGAGAAGGAGAGAGAGAGAGAGAGACACAGAAAATGGTGAGAGACAGAAAGACACATACACAGAATGTGGGCGAAGAGAGACATTGATAACAAATGAGTGAGAAAAAGAAAGAGAGAAAGAGAAATCAAGGCAGAGAGACAAATGAAGACGAATGAAGCAAGAGGCTGAAGGAGAGAGAGAGCGACGAGCAAGAAGGAGACATGAGGCAACAGGGGATGGACTGGCCATTGGGAGAACCTCACTAAATCAACCAGACTTTTGTGGGCTGTTCTGTCACATATCCAGGGCATCAAACCCCAAACCCCACTTAACCATATAAAATTACATCTTCATCCCTATGAATCCTGTACTTGAAAAAGAATGAATAAATACAATAATTCTGAAATATGATGTCCAGCCGCACAGTGCATCTGGCTGAGCACCGACGGCTTTTCGAAAGTGTGAATTACGGAATTTTCTTGCACTTCTTGTTCAGATTGAGCATTTTTCCAGCCAGTATTGGCAGGGCAGTGGAGGAGGAGAACAGAGGCTCTGATTTAGAGCACAGGCTATTTATTATCTAAGAGCTTCTCCAGAGAGAGGAGCAGCGAGGTTTGTCAAGCAGAAGAAACAGAGAATAATTCAGTGAATAATTCAAGTGTTGTGTATTGTTCCATTTACCCAGTCCCACCTCTGGATGTGCCCGAGCGCCGCTTACGCTGAGTAACCCAAATGCCACAGCTATCCGATACAGCAGCAGTTAGACATGAGGCCATGATGATGAGGGTGAGGGTTACCTGGGCTGCCGGAGTATAGACTTAATGAATACTGTAGGCCGGTTGCACCAACATGTCCATTTTTATGGCTGTTGTACCAACCAGAGTTACTCATAATGCCATGTGCATGTTCTGCAGAGAGAGTTGGAGGTTTAGGTGCCTAGTCACATTATTGAAACTCGTGCCTCTGATTTAATCAGAAGTTTAATGTAGAAACTCCAGAGTCTGTTAGAACAGATGCAGGTAAATATGGAAGTAAAGAGGAAGAAGAACGTCTCTTTCTGGAGAAAGTTGAGATCTAGTGGCATCTATTAAGTGGTGAATACATTAGACAACAAAACTAGAAGAAATGGAATCTAGAGAGAGACTAGATGACTGGGTTAGAACATCTCGGGTCTTTGCAGTGGTAATAACTAGCCAAAAGTACTCCAAGGAATGATCACCAGTGAATCAGCTACAGGGTCATGAGCATGTAAGGCTCCTGATGATGCTCTTGAGTCCCACCTCACAACTTACATGGTCTACTGCTTAACGTGTTAGTGCCCAGATACCACAGGACACCTTCAGAGGCTGTGTAGAGTATAGGTCTCTATGCATCAGAGCTGTTTTGCATTATGAGGAGGACCTACACAATATTGGACAGGTGACTTTACTGGGCAGGTATGTTATTGGAAGCTACATGGATTTTACAAAATGTCTCCAAAAGAAACCTTTTTGAAAATGTAATATTGAAGTCGAGTACACTTATATTTATGTATTACTGTGGAGCATATTTTGAAACAGTCGGTGTTTGAGTTTGGTCACAGTTCTCCGCTAGTGTAATGTGAAACCTAAAGGGATGAGCTTCTCACATCTGAAAAGTTACAAAAAAAGGCTAATTCCAATGCCAGTGCCACAGCAGAACTTCCAGTGATGTATGTTGGCACAGAAGCAGCTCTTTATCACTTCCTGTCAGAACAAAATGGGTTATTCATTCGTTTCTCTGCATTCTTTGCCAGGACGCTACCTACCTACAGAGCAGGTATGTGGGTGGTGGGTCATTCTCAGCACTGCGGTGACACTGACATGGCAGTGGTACAAGTGGTGTCTTGTGCTGGTACAAGTGGATCAAACACAGCAGTGCTGCTGGAATGTTTAAGCGCTGTGTCCACTCACTGTCCACTCTAGTAGACACTCCTACCTAGTTGCTCCACCTTGTAGATGTAAAGTCAGAGACAGAAGGTCATTTGTTTCCGTACAGCTTGTGTTGGTCATCCTCTAGTCCTTCACCAGGGTTCATAGGATGCTGTATTTACTGGGTATTTCTGGTTGGTGGACTATTCTCAGTCAGTTGTACCACTGGTATGTGTATTTTATGTCCTTGAGGCACATCTGGCCTGCAGATTGTAGTGGATTCCCTGCTGCAACACACCCCCGGTAACTCTGTGGCGTCATTTAAGAACCCTCTATTGCTCTTCAGTTAAAGGTGCTTCTAATTTTCATTCTTTGATTCAGAATCAGATTCAAGCCAGAAAATCGATGGAGCAGAATCAGAATATTACAGGTGCAGATTGATTTTATCCAGGGCGGGTTGTGTCTTTGGGATGGAAGCTCAGGTAGTAAAGCCTGGCCCCGAGCTCCACTGAAGAGCCTTTATCTCCCCTTAAAATCACTTCACTCAGATCGATCACTTTACCCCTCCCCAGAGAGCTGCTCGGAGAGCAACGACATGATAATGTGACAGCGGTGTCAAAGAGATCAGAACAGATGAGAGCGGTCAGCATGTACTGAATTGTGTGTGTGTGTGTGTGTGTGTGTGTGTGTGTGTGTGTGTGTGTGTGTGTGTGTGTGTGTGTGTGTGTGTGTGTGTGTGTGTGTATGTGTACATAGTGTTAGCGTCAGAACAAAACCTTGTTATTGTTACAAGAAGAAAACCTTCAATGGAATTCATTGTAATTGAGTTGTTCTATTGGTCAATTTATCATGACCATAATGTAACAGCTGTCCTTAAAATTATGATTAAAATTAAGCAACACAAATTGAAATACACTATTCTGTTCTGTTCTAACGTCAACAATGTGCATCTCTGTTTGTGTGAATGCATTAAAAAATAAGAATAAAATGATTTTATTCCAAGTCTTGGAACATTGGAACATTTCTGTTGGTCTAATTTAGAAACAGTCCAGATTCAGATTCAGATTCAGAATTCAGATTCGATTCAGAACATACACTGTAGCACTCTGTAGTTCTATAATTACAGACTGTAGTTCATCTGTATCTCTGCAGACATTATTCTCATCCCTTCACCCTGATCTTCAATGCTCAGGACCCCACAGGACCACCACAGAGCAGCTATTACGTGGGTGATGTCACTGCAGTGACACTGACATGGTGGTGGTGTGTTAGCGTGTGTTATGCTGGTATGAATTGATCAGACACAGCAGTGCCCCACTCTGCTCACACCAGCACAACACTAACACACCACCCTGTCAGTGTCACTGCAGTGCTGAGAATGACCCACCACCCACATAGTAGCTGCTCTGGGTGGTCATGAGGTCCTACTGCTACAACTGTTTTGCATGATATTGTAATTAATTGCTTAATTTAACACAAATGTGGTTTTGTGATTTTATAATATATAGATATATGATTATATTTTATATATGTATATATTTTCTAGAATGCACCACACTGCATATGCATTCTATAATTTAATTTACAGTCTCCATTAAATTGTTTTGTGTTAATACGTCATTGAAATGTGAAAAATAATAATTATATAAGTCTGAGATGCTGTGAACTGTGACTTTTGAAAGGTCTTAATCGGATTTAACTCTTTTTAGTTGAACTTTGAGAGGTTCTCAGTCCTGGTCCTGGAGTATCACTGCACTGATTGCAAGCAGGTACTCCAGGAGCAGGGTTGAGAAACACTGTGTTAGACCATTAGGTCTTCTCTGGAGACCTGGAAAACCCTGAGGGTTCACCACAATAAAGAAGCCCCCAAAATTTTACATGGCCAGAGTTCCTCCAGACAGAAGTGTTGAATGTCTAACAAGGTGCGACTGTGACAGTGTTGTCAGTTTGCTACTTTCTGAGGGGTTGCAGACAGTGTCCTGTTGAATTCTGTATCTCTGGTCTGTCGTGGATGTCCTTTCTGTCCTTCACTCTGCCTGCTTTGTTCCAAATTTAAGCCAAAAAAAAATGCAGTTTCACCAACTCTCCTAGCATACACAGCCAGGGGTCACAACTCGCCTCTGCGCTGACATTTCAGAGTGCCACCTGCACATCAGTTTCAAAAGAATTTGGACAGACTTTTTTACAGGCTTCCATTTTCCGTTTTTTTTTTTCTTTCTTCCATCGTCTACGTTCTGCTGGTAATTACTGCCTGCAGACTTTGCAAAGCTGTATCAATAAACAGAATAAAGACCCGTGCGTCAATTTAACATGTTTTTTATTCGCTTTTTTCTTTCTCGTTTTTTAAAAAAGCCAGTTTGCTGTTTGCTTTTGAACTGGGTGCTAGTGTCCCTGTCTGCGTCTACTCAATAATCAGGGGCTATTATTGGCCCCTTTAACCCACTGAAAGTGTTATATCTCTCTCCATTTGCCAGAGGCACTCTAAAAGTGTTTGTGTGTCTGTGTGTATGTGTGTGCGCTACGGATGTAACTGAATAAAAATGCATTAATGAGAATGAGCAGGTATGTTTTGAGCAGATAGGGGGCACACTATTTTCCATATAACATGACCCTGTGGGGCCCGTATGCCTAATCCAACCGGAAATATTACATTTTTGTCCACACGTTCCATGTTGACAGCATAA
>CM067509.1:29023810-29097575 GCA_034509495.1 Acestrorhynchus altus
TGCCCTCTTGATCTTTTAGCTGTGCTGAAGAATGTATATATTCAGTACTGAAGTTGTTGTTTGATGTAAATAATTGGTCTGTGACTGGTTTACGTGCCTGTTTACCACCCTGTTATCTGGCCTCAGAATGAAACAGGTTATGAAGAAAATAAGACAAAATGTAATAAAACGTTAAACCCATCTACTAGTGTTGGCTTTTAGCCTTTTAGTTGCTGCCCCAGATTAACTGCATCATAAGACGGACCCTCAGCTTCTCTGTGTACTAGACTTGCTTTGGTTCTGCTGGATTTTCTTTTTGAAGGAGTTATGGAGTTTATTAAAAAGGGACAAAAATGGACAAAACCCCTACAGAAACCGAAATGATGGCAATAATTTGACATCGGTTAAATTGGATTCACATGATAGTTATGCCTAAAGTTGGTGTTGGGTCAGATTAAAGGATTTAGGTTTAGTTTAGATTAGATCACAGTGATGGTTAAGGTCAGGGTTAGGTTTTATGTTCAGAAATTATAATCACATTTGTACATTTTCTAATGATTCCCTCTGTGGTTTTATTTTCTCATGTTAGGATTCCCTAAATGTGTACATATGATTGATGGTCATCCTGTTTTTATTACTCCAGGCTAAATTATAAAACATCCTTCATGTTTATTCATTTTTTCCATAAAACACCGAAAACAAAACAAGAATAGAGATTCAAGCTTGTTGATTCGGAACATAAATCAGTGCATTATGCCAGTATATGATTAATTATCTTTGTATGTCATTTTAAAATGTATATATTCGTGTGTAAATCAAATGCATCAAATACATCTAAATAATAATTAAGCTTTAGATGAAATGCTATTTTACAATAACAGCAGCCAGAATTTCTGCATTCATTCTCCATTTGCCGATTTACACATTCCTTCCACACTTAGTGTGCTGGTTTTGCTGACTGGTTCTTCATTAATGAAGGCACGTGGGACTTGTAAAGCAGAAAGTAATGAAATATTGATGGCAAACAACAACACTTTCAAAATCTTCATTATCTTCGATGTTTGACCTCTCTACACTCGTAAATAAATTGAAGGTAATGGAAGCATGCATAGACATGCAGAGCGTGAGCTGCCATGCGAGAGCATAATCTCAGAGTGATGAATTTTCTTTGTGTCTTAGCAAAGCCAAGACAGTAACTGAAGCCTGGGTTTGAAATGCAAAAGCTGCTCTCTGAAAGACTCAGCTTTCAGTTGTTTTGCTGAAAGCTGAATCTTTAAGGAACTCGAGCAGCCAGACTTCGTTTCTGTCCTGCCACCAAAATGGTATAACGAACTTCCCCTGGGGGTCCAAACAGAGTCACTCGCTGTATTCAGACAGACTGAAGACCATCTCTCTGAACTCCTTAAAGGTTATAATTATCTTCAATCTGGTTAGACAGCATCTAAGCTTGCTCTGGATAAGGACGTCTGCTAAATGCCACAAATATAAAGGTTCCATCAAATGTTCTAAAGCTATGAGTTTGGACATATTAGTCATATATGTTAAATGTTCAAGGCTTAAGATTCATGATTGAAGTAAATGAGAGAAAAACTACTGCTAAATGGACATCCAGTCTCAAAAATAAAGGATGAATATTCCATCACCATGGGGAACATGAAGTCCATTAAGGGATGAAATGGCCAACAATCAGTGAAACGTAGAAGGCGAAGGCCAATGATTTATTTAGCTAACTCAGTGGACTCAACCCATCCCGTGAGAATACATCCCATTCAGTTTGGAACCACCACCAGCATGCACAGTGCCTTGCTGACAACTTGGGTCTGTGGCTTCGTAGTGTCTACCATAAACCTGCTGTGGAGGCTCTGCTCATTTTTTGTAGTGCTAACATGATGCCTGTTGGGTCTCCACCCATATTCCAGTGGGATAAGTCTATTCACATGATCAATTCTAGCAGTTTGCCTAAATTGTTTGTTAAGACCCGTTTCCCAGTATGCACGTGACGCTCTGAATCAAGGAATGTTAAATTCCTGTGCCACTTTGGAAAATGGATTGTCCCATCTATCTAGCACGCTGGCCAGTGTTCATCCTCACTCACAATTTATAAAGGTGTGGGCATTCCTGAGCCCTGAAAGAACACCACTTCACAATCATAGCAGTTTAATATTGCTATCCCATGACTTATGGCAGGTCATTCTGTATTGCAAAGAAAAAGAAGTTCCATCTATTAAAATATTGTCTCCCCAGTATAGCCAGTTCCATTTCCCCCTCACTGTCTAGGCCTCCCCCACTATCACACCACGTTACCAGTATTAGGATCATGAATGTTAGCATGTGTTTCCTGAAATGAAGCAACCAAGTCTTTTCATTTACAGCTCAGAGCGCTTGAAGGAGAACTGTTAGGCAGAGATTCATATTCAGTTATCGTAATTATTTAATTGATACTCGTGCATCAGTACACCTTTCAGTGCGGTGTAAGTGGTTTACGACAAAGTCCAAACATCACCATCTCTCTTCCATGGCCTGTTTGCTGGATACTCACAAAAGACTGACACCGTGTTCCTTCCGGTTCCGTGAAGATGAAAGCACAAAAAGAAAAATAATGAAAAAAAAAAAAAAAGCCCAGGGAAATAAAGTTAAAAAGCGGAAGAATTCCTTCTTCAAGGGCCACTGTTTAAAACTTGTGATGTGATTTGGGGAGAAAAAAGGCATAATGCAATGAGATCAATGGAGAGAGTGGTACTAGAGCTAATGCCCCACTCACCAGCTGTGCACACTGGAGGAACTGTGCCCATTAATAATGGATCTGGTGTCATCATTAAGAATTTGAATGATTAAAACATATCTCCTGGCTTCAGACACCACTTTGCTCTTTTAAAAAAGCAAGGGCTTAAAGGAAAGAAAAGGAAAAGAAAGAAAGAAGAAAAGAGTTGTCTGCTTAAATTGCACCTCAATTCAACACATAGGATAAAAGAAGCAGAAGGAGGAGGGGGATAATACAAAAAACAAAGCACAAAGCCTGAAGTGAAAAGACACAATTGCAGTGGAGGGCAGGTGACTTTACATTAAAGTGGAGCAGTAATGTCAAGCCCATAGGCCACTCGGGGACCAGCATCGCTAATTCAATAGTGGAATGTGTTCCCAGGCTACACTGCCAATTAAGGCAGCCCTAACTGCGTCCAGCAGAAATGTCCCAGGCCTGTAGAAAATAGAGCGTGACACAGAGCAGTTATGTAATCCACACACCATGCAAAGTTATATGGTGCTCTTACTCTGTCAAGGAACAATTGTTAATATGTAATGTTGATACACGTAAATAGTTATGGCTAAAATATGGGAAAATTACAGGAATCTGCACATTTTCTCAATCAATGGCCAATTTATTAGAAATGCCTTTTGGCAAAACCTACTGCATTTCTGATGCATTGTTTGTATTAGTCATCCTCTAGTCCTTTATCCATGACATCAACAGTCAGTTTCTGGCCACAGACCTGCTCTTGGCTTGGTATTAAATCCAAATCATGTCAGCATATAAGGTGTACGCGTCTGTAATATATAGTGGAAGCAGAAGTTAGTGCTTTCTATAAAGTGGGCCTTAGACTATCAACGGGGCCGTAGGGTGCAGTTTAGGACAGCAAGAGAATATACTGTGTATAGCTAGAACAGACACGAATCTCTGAAAGGACAGAAATCCACATCCATGTAATTGCAGCGTTCTCTAGGAACTCCAGGAACAGAGACTGGATCTGGGTCATATGAATATAGGAGCATGTGGCATGGTCCAGTGAGTCATGGTACGAGTTGTTTGTGTGGTGCAGACCCCGTGAAGCCATAGACCCTAGTTGTCAACAAGACATTGTGCAGGCTGGTGGTGGTTCCATATGGATGGATGTGAGTGCATTCTCATTATATGGGTTGGGTCTACTGATCTGCCATTCATGGACTTCATTTTTCCAAAATGGTAGGATATTCCAGCAGGATAATAATTTAACTGGAATGTAAAATGTCCATGGAAATGGAATGTTCCATCCATCTGGTACCCACTATCCTAACTTGCTTGAACCCTGGTAATTCTATTGAATGCATTCAGCTACTTTGTGGCACCCATTGCTGACACAGATGTGCAACTGCACAGACACATAGTTTGTCTAGTCCCTGTCAGTAGAATAGGATTCTTCGGAGCAGATAACATGACCCTACTGGCAAATGTGAGCTAGACAGGTATAGAGACCCCAGCATGTGGAGCTGTGGAGCAGTGGAACTGTGTCCTCTGGAATGATGGTGTTCCACTATATACTTTTGGGATGAGGTTGGGAGTTGATGAGGTAGGGTGGTGATCATCCAGAAGAGACATTTACTCCAACAATATCAGGATGAAGTCATTTTAATACCGTTCATTTCAGAAAGAAACAGAGAATGAGCAGATGCCCCAATACTTTTGTCCATGCAGTGTATTCTGTTCCAGATTTCCTTTTGTAACCTGATTCCACAGCTATACATGAAACTTGTATGTGACTTCCTTAGGGGAAGTGCTTTGATACATTTTAAAATGTCAGCTGCCCTTTATGCTGAATGACTGCAGTTTATATTGCATTGTAGTTCAAAGCAAAGGCCCTTCATGATGATCATGAATCTGCAATTTGCATGTCCGTGTGTGTGTGTGTGTGTGTGTGTGTGTGTATGTTCGTGCTTGATAAAAATGAAAACCTGAGGTACAAAAGTAGGCGGTGTATACCTGGCAGCCTTGCTGATGAATAATTCCTTGCAGACAGCAAATGAGACTGGGGCGAACAGGCGGGATAACACCTCAGTCAGTGTACACAGCTCAACTTGTGGCCTTCCCGTTTGTTCATATGTATGGGTGTGGTGTAATGATACAATGTAATAAAATGTTATATCGTGCCACTTTCACCTCCAAACCCTGCCTACCGCTGCAAGCAGAGTCTGTCTTCAGGCCCCTCATCCCTGTCTCATTAAAAGTTAATGCGAAGCGTGCGAAGAATTTTAATGTCAATTAATAATCAAAACATTTTCCTCCTCCATCTCACAAGCCCTGCAGTGATATTTTAGTGAGCTCAAAACCAGGCCAATGTGAGCAGTCTCGCTTAAATCAGACAGTCGCACTAAATAAACCATAATCCTGCCAGAAGGTTCTCCAGTCAACCCGCCGAGGGCCGACAATGCTCTTAGCAGGGATTAGAAATGGTTAACGACGTGTTCAAACAAAACTAGTTATATATTTTTTACATAATGGAATTAAAAGCTGGAGCAAAATCACTTTTAGCTTTGAGTGAAAAAAAAAAAAATTAATTTTAATTCCATATGAATTAAATCTCTCTCTCTCTCTCTCTCTCTCTCTCTCTCTCTCTATATATATATATATATATATATATATATATATATAATATATATATATATATATATATATATTTCACCGCTACCTTGAACCATTTTGTTGTACGTCCTTCAAAGTACTTGGCCAACATAATGGTAAATTCTGAGATACTTGACACTGAAATACCCTGCAAGTTCTAAGAATTAACTTCTATGATGGTAGACCATACCACTAGAAGCATGTGAAGAACCTATACATTGGTAAAGAAACTTCAAATAATGTTGTTTGTAGATCTGTAGAAGTTTCTTTCTTTAAAAGATCTGGAAGCTCATTGACCTAATGTTCAAGGATGGCAAGTCTGCCATTCTTTTTGAGAAGTCATAGCTGTCGCGATAGAAGAATCACATTTAGTTATACTTAAAGAACCAGGTTCATAACAGAGAAGTGTGTGAGATTAACCTTTAAAATGCTAAAGAACCTTTATGTCAAGTTGTAATTGTCATCACCTTCTTAGTGGTGCAGGGGTGCACTGTGTGGAGGAGCGAGTGAGAGGAGGAGAAGAAAGACAGATTGACAGAGATCTTGTGCTGTCTGAAGTATTCTGGAGTTTTGGTTTTGGAGTTGTAGGAGAACACAGAACCTGATGAACCATCATTAACCCAGGTGCTCACACTGCAAAGTCATTTTCTTATAGTTTTTAATTAAATCCTGTGAAATGTTTGTTTTTGGTCAGTTTCGTTCCCTCTACTGTTTACAGTCATTGATATCAGGTGGGCTGTGTGTCCGTATCATGTCAAGGACAGTTGGGCTGTTGGTGACTTTGGCAGGTGTGGACGTCCGGCAGGTGTTTGAACAGGAGTCTGCTTGGCTGGACAGTAGTGTTGGCCTCAGCATCAGACCTGTATAACACTGGATGTTAAAACACACGCACACGCGCGCACGCACACACACACACACACACACACACACACACACACACACACACACACACACATACACACACACACACACACACTCGTTTTTCATGTTGCCTCTAATCTGACAGTGTTTCATCTTTGTGCCGCCACTGGGAAATGTTAATGAAACACTTAAGATGGCTAAGCCAATTACTCCTGCTGCAGCCAATCACAGAGCTCACATTTCTGAAATGTCAGAGAGAGAGAGGGAGAGTGAGAGAGAGAGAGAGAGAGAGAGAGAGAGAGAGAGAGAGAGCGAGAGAGAATGATGGAATAATGTTATCAGGCTCCACAAGGTGTGCTATTGATCAGAGGTTGGACTGTAATACATACATGGGTTTCATAAAATTATGATTCTGCTCTATTAAACCTTAAAGCAATATCTTCTTCTTTCGGCTTCTCCGTTTAGCGGTCGCCACAGCAGATCATCTGCCTCCATCTTGCCCTATCCCCTGCCTCCTCTACTGCTACACCAACCATCTCCATGTCCACCTTCACTACATCCATAAACCTTCTCTGAGGTCTTCCTCTTCTCCTTTTGCCAGGCAGCTCCATCTCCAACATTCTCCAATATAGCCACTATTCTTCGTCAACACATAGCACTTCAGATTGTGTGACGGGGGGCGGGGAGGGGGGGGGGTGGGGCTCTTGTTCTTCCAGCTTCCAGTAGATCATGTTATCATTAACACCCACTCATACATTGTTTCTTCATATATCCAGGGTTTTAAAAATAATATATCCTGCATGTATCCTGCAATTGTCTCTACTGTCCAGGGAATGCTTTCTAAAAAAGAAATTGGAATCATATCTGTGAGAATTTGATTGCATTCAGTGGCAAATGTAATAGTGTGGTTCTGATTTTGAACTATTACCAACCTGCCTCATCCTCAAATCCCATATCCTCTCACAAATACTGGATGGAAAGACCACAGCACTGCTCCACATCTAAATACTGGGGAACTTTACACACCTCTAACCTACAACTGGCATTAGGCATGATGTATATCTGCTTCAAAGAGTCCTATTCTATTGGCAGTAGGTCTCTACAGGGACAAATTGTGTGTGTGTATTTGCACTTCCAGCAAAGATTTGTCTTCTCCCAGTAGAAGGATGGACAGAAACACCAGTGGATGTTTTCAGATCTGAAGCCAAGATGGAACTTAATTTTCTCTCCTCCTCTGTTGTCAGATGGAGTCAGTTTTGGGTGGTCAACCAGCTCTTTTCACATTAACTTGGTTTCCAGTTTTGGGGTTGGAAGGAGCCTGATTTTGTATGATTGGATAGATCTGCCTATGAAGTTCGCAAGATGGCCACAGAGTGGACAGAGTTGTTTACAAGAGCTTTGGTGTAACCCAGTAACTGCCAGGTGCCACAACAAAATAATAGGGTCAGGGCCTGTCAGACGCTGAGATGGAAAAGGAAGGATTGGGAATGAGAGAGGTGAATAAAAGGAGAGAAAGCAGCTGGTGTGCCTCTGTTGAAGCAAACGAAGCACTGAGTCCTCAGTTTGAGGAGCAAGCTCAGCGAGCAGCCGAGCGGTCTCCCCCTGTAGCTCAATAATGAATGCGTTTATTTTCAGCTCTGGCGTTGCGGTGAGCAATGGAGGGGAATGGCACATGAACAGCTCTGCGCTTACATGTACATCTGCCCCACTGAGCGGCGGGACGACCCAGGTGGATGCTGCCACACGCATGAGTTCACGCTGCTAAATATATGCCACGCTCCCCTCCCCTCTCCCTCCAACCCCTGGCCTTTTGTTTTTGGGGCAGGGCGCTGATCTGAGGTCATTTCACAGCAAAGAGAGATGTTTCTCATCCACAGCTCTTTATATAATATGGCGGGGAGCATGAGCTCATCTGTGTATTACACAATGCATTCTAGGTGTTCGGTCGGACAGTTTTGGCGGCAGCATAACAATAACTGACAAGCTGTTGAGGTCCAGCTGTGCACCTCTGCTCCAGTTATCCTCCGAGTTAGGTGGGTGGTGTGGAAGAAAAGCATCTTTGTGAGGTTTGAAGAAACTTTTAAAGGAGTAGAACTTCTTAATAATAGCTTATAATACAGCTACATCTACTACACCATTAACTGATCAGGTGCTGTTCCACGATGGGGCCGAGCACGCCTGCCTTTTTTTGTTAATTGCATGTCTGTTTGTCACTTTTATTGCATGGAATGTTGTCAGAACCCTCATCTTTGACTGACAAACGCTTCTACAAATCAGACTGATGATCACTCAGCGCCAACCGGACTTTTAGTTTTATGACCCGGATCCTTTGTTTGTAAACAGCGGAGGAGCCCCGTTCATCTGGGCCGCCTGGCCGTGAACTCTTCTGCACCTGCACTTTACTCACTACTGGAGCAGCAACTAGCAGCCACCAAAGACTGCTTCCCACACCTTCTCACACTACAGCTACATCTAGTTCTAAAGCCAGTGCTTGTAAATACATAATGCAAACATTCTGTTTATAGTTTCTCTAAACACAACCTTATACAGAGCAATGTTGTGTGTATAATGTATGTAAAGTGTAGATTAATGTGTAAATACTCTATTTGTATTCCATACAGGTATATTCTTCTCTTGTATTTTAAGTATATTTTCAATCACTCTATGTTAGAACAACTCAAATATATTAGAGTAGAATAACTCATACAATATTTGACACGGACACTGTAATCTTATGGTAATGCAGGCCTGAAGACTGCAATACCCCGACTATGAAATATAACCACTTCCCTAAGAGAAGGTAGCCTGGGAGGAGTGACTACACACTGAGGATGACTGAGTGGGGAAAGACGATAGATAAATAGATGATGCCAGGAGCCAGTGGGCAAGGTGTAAGTCACACCCACACACAAAACAGCCATACTGAATTTATTTAAGGCAACATGTTTCCTCAGAGATTTAAAGTTGGGTGAACTGGGTTTACAGTGAAAGTCAAAGATCACATTTGAATCTGAAAAGGATTACAAATTAAAAGTAGTAGTTGAGTAATATGGGGATATATCCAGTTTTATGAATAGTAGACTTTATTTAGGTATTATTATTATTATTATTATTATTATTATTATTATTATTATTATTATTATTATTATTATTATTATTATTATTATTATTATAGTATTTCTTAATCTTACAGTCTTTTTTCCTACAACAATAAGTGTTAAAATTGGGTCAGCAGACTGAGAGGCAGAAAAGGTCTGCTGTGTTAAAGAGTTAGCAGAATAATAAGCCTGCAGTTTAAGGGATTATAAGGTATCTCAGATGGATTACAGGAGGATATCTTTAAATACAGCTGGGATAACAGCATAAAAAGCAGAGTCATGCAGCAGTCTTCAGCCATTTATTCATGACTCCATACACTGTCCATAGAAGAGGACAGGTGCCCGGCTACGTTTGGACATAATAATAATAATAATAATAATAATAATAATAATAATAATAATAATTAGGAGCAAGTTTACAATCTTATTCCAGGTTCTGTACATTTAATTAAGCCATATCCCTTTGTTGAATGTTCAGAGGATGCTTTTGGAAATCCTAACTCCTTACACTAGAGTCCAAGTCAAGTCACAAGTCAATTTACATGAAGCACAATCTGTAACTGCTGTCCTTACTGTCCAGTGAAGGCTTTCTACTAGGTTTTGGAGCATTGCTGTGAGGATGTACAGTGGCATTGGGCACAGTACCAGCATGCTGTATATCTGCTCCAGTGAGTCCTATTCTATTGGCAATATCTGTCTACAGAGGCTAGACAAGCTGTGTGTAGCTGAATGCATTCATTAGAGGGGGTGTCCACAAACATTTGGACATAGCTATAGTGTATTTCAGGTATAGAGATGGCTGGCTTGCTGAAAATTATCAAACCTGTATGTGTAAGTTTCAGATATATTTTAAAGTTTGATGAGGTCGATGTGTATGACGCTCAAAGTGAAGCCAGGCTGTGCTTCTTCACATTTGGTAACTCACTGATTTCATGCTTGGATGTTGTGATGTGTCACAAGAAAAGTGTCCCAAATAATCAACGCAATAAAGTCATTTTCCTTAATTTTCACACACTGTGTCAGAATAATGGAGTGGCTCTTATTTGTTGTGCGAGTTATTATTCTCAGTAATGAGTCAGGTTATGAGTCAAGTCCATTCATTCATTCATTCATTATATATTGATTTAATTTGAACAGTTCTACTGGGACCCGGCCATTGGTTGGTCAGATTGGACTAATTGGTATTCAGGTGCTCCATAGATTCAGTCTCATTGTTGTTGTTTTTATTCCCTCACTGAAACATAGCCTTCCAGAGCTCATTGAAATGCGACATAGAGCTTGCAGACCCCCAACTCCAATGCCTAAAATGTCCCTCAACAACCAGCCCCCCGTCCCCACCCCACCCCGACACACACACACACACACACACACACACACACACACACTCACTCTCTGAAATGATTCAAAGAATCATGAAATTTTAAAATTAGTCAAGGATCAGTTCAGTTCAATTCTTTACAAAATGATTCAGTGAATCATGAAATCTTTAATATCATCTCAGTTAGTTCAGTTTGATTCTTTGCAGAATGATTCATTGGATTGTGAAATCTTAAATTTATCCACGACTCAGCTTAATTAGATTCTGAACAAAATGATTCAGTGAATCATAAAATCTTAAATTCCATCACGATTTAGTTTGATTGGATTTTTCATTCCCTCACTAAAACACAGCCTCATTGAAATGCAGCAGAGAGTCAGTGGACCCCCAGCTCCAATGCCTAAAACGTCCCCGAACAACCATCTCTCTCTCTCTCTCTCTCTCTCTCTCTCTCTCTCTCTCTCTCTCTCTCTCTCGGCTGCTGTTTTCATTTGTTTCTTTATTTTGCACTAAAGCACACATTCAGGGACTCTTGTGCTGCCTGATTGAGCCATTGTGCGGTTAAAGAGCCATTGTGGCTCTCTGGGCGAACAGAGAGAGAGGAAAAGAAAAAGCTGTGCTGTTCACCAGACGCCTTTCACTTACACACTCAACCTAAAGCAGCTCCCAGCCCACTCTGACTGACTGCTAGCTTTTAATGAGACTAAATACACCAGTGCTGCTCTCCTGAAGCAGGACTGAGACACAGTGCAGTATTGTGTCTGTACATAACAGCACATTTCCGTACCTTTTTCCTTCTGTGAAGATTAGGGTTGTTGAAACGTTTATAAACATTTGTGTAGGTCTTGCTGCACAGTATAGCAGTGTGCCACCTGCAAAATCTTCCTGAAGGGATTGTTTTAATTTTTTTTTTATTTTATTTTTTTGTTTTTCAGTAAAAAAAAATTTTCTATGTTTGTTTTTTTTTGTTTTCTTTTTTTTAATAAAGGTGCTAGAATGGCTATTTGTTGTTTGTTCTTGAGAAGAATCATGTTTGTTTCCATAATGCCATAATATATTCAGATGTTCCAAGACAATCAGTCTTTTTGAGCTTTTCTTTTTTTTTTTTTTTAAAGTTGATACTGTGATTAGTAATCTGTTCAGATTTAAATAAAATTTAATATTTATAAAAATGGTTTTATGCTTTCAAAAATAGAGTAAGCAATAAACTATATGAAATCCCAGTTATACTAACTAAATAAATAAGTGTGAATGGCAGAATCTTAAAACAATAGGGTCACACTGCCCCATCATACTGTTTCTACTGTCCTCACTGTGTGTTCATGTACCCTTACAAACATATACTGTGTGAACTCATTTGACTCCGCCTCAGCCAGTCAGCAACATGGAAAAAACATGGAAGCAACTCAAACGCTGGGTCAACTGAGCAACTCGGTCATTAAAACAAGTGACCTTTATTATGATAAAACGTTTAATTTATAATGATACTGTTTTGAGGTTGTATCATCCCACACCTGTCGCTTCACCTGTCAGCGGTAACAGTTGTGACTTTTAAAGCTCAATTACCTCATTTTTCTGCTATCGACTACCTGACTAACTCAGCACAACAGCAAAGATATTGAGATGATTCATTGATTTTTTAACTCTAGTTAGAGACAATATGAGGATCTTCACTCTCATTCATTCCACCATTCACGCTTCTTTTCTCTCTGCATTTTTTGTTTCAAATAAATACCCAGATGCTCCTTGCTCTGGATAATTCCATAATCCTTTAATCAGAGCCATTTTTTATAAAGATTCATAGGAAACAATTGCAGGAAGGATGGCCAAATTTAATCAGCCGGCTTTAAACGCAATTACCACCAGAGAGGAGCTGCCACAGCAGAGATAGATGAGGGCTTTGGGTGACAGGCCTCAGTCCTTCTGTTTTGATGTGGAGAAGTGCACAGTCATTATACACACACACACTCACACTCACTGAGACAAAGAGTCTTCCCATTGACAATCATAATTCCTGCTCACACACACAGTATACCCTCATGTTTCTGATTTTGGAAGCCCCTTTCATAAAACCAGTGCATTTTCATTGCTCTTCCATCACCATTCCAGTGTGTCTCTGTGCCCTTGTACTGCTTATATTTCATACAGTCACTGTGACATTTTCCCTTATAACATTTGCCAATAAAAACTGCCCTCCGTGGATCCTATTTTTCACCCCCATTTTTCATTTGTTGTGTCTTTTCTTTTTTTTTTTGCATCAACCTTGGTGGGATTTGGCTGAGATTTATTTCTGTGCGGCTGCTGTCTGTTATATATATTCCTCCTGTCATTTCTTTTCAGGAGTTATTATGCTCTTTGTCCCTTCGCTGTCTATGGGTGAGCGGCACGTCAGGCTCCATCCACTGGGGCCTTGGTCCCAATGAATGTGAAACCGAAGTGTGTTTCCAGCATTTAAAGTCCATCACACAGGACCACAAGTGTGAATATCAGTTCAGCTATGATTATTTTTAAGAAGAATTACTGCAGTTCAGAGTATCATTAAATCATCCATCCATTTTCTTTACCGCTTATTCCTGAATAGGGTCACGGGGGAGCCGGTGCCCCCCGGCAACTCTGAGCACAAGGGCGGGAAAGAACCCTAGACAGGGCACTAGTCCATTGTAGGGCTCATAAACACACTTTAGAGTCACCAATTCACCTACCGCACATGTCTTTGGACTGTGGGGGAAACCGGAGGACCCAGAGGAAACCCACGCAAACACATGCAAACTCCACACAGAATTTGCCCAGGTTGTCCCAGGGATCGAGCCCAGGTCCTTCTTGCTGTGAGGCAACACTGTGCCACCCCAGATTGATTCAAAAATGTATGATTCATCATCATAATTCAGTTTATTTTGGTTTGATTCAATAAGAAATGGTGAGGTTCTTTGTGAATGTGTACATTTCAACAATATTTAAATAGTATAGATTTTTTTTTAACATAAAAGATTTGATTCAAATTCAATTTGAATAATTTGATTATTATTTAAATGATTCAGTAGATCAATCAATCTGAAATTTCTTCAGGAATCAGTTCAACTAGATTATCTATTTAATTATTTGGTGCTGCATAATATCTTCAAATTGATCATGATTTAGTTTAATTCAATTATTTATGAAATGATTCAGTGAATGCCAAAACCATGTTAACTGTTTAGTAATTTAGTTTGATCAGATTTTTAAATCAGTGGTTCAGTGAATCATACAATTTTAAATGATCATGTTTCAGTTCAGTTCTTTCAGAAATTCAGCAATCTTTATTTATAATACTGGAATATTACCAGTGGAATTGTTTACACAGTGCTGGTATACAAACAGCATGAACATCACTACCCTGTTAAAAAGGAAAGGTTCTTTATGGAGCCAAAACGGATCTTTAATAAAGTCATGTCACTGAAGGAACCCTTTGTTTTGCATCAATAATTCTGGCCAAAGGAACATATTCTAGGTATTGTATTGATTTATATTTATAATCAAACCAAATATTTAAAAAAATCCAGTTCAGATATATACTTTACACATTCTTACATCCCTGTGTCGGTGAGCTCAGTCACGCCTGAATGTTACCATTGTCACATTAAAAATACATTTACATCTTGCCTGAGGTGCATGAGGCCTTCACATGTAACACACACACACACACACACACACACACACACACACACACACACACACACACACGCATAGATGCATCTCCAGTACATACACAGGCCAAGAATCCCCAGTATACACACACGTCCCCACTCTCCACCCCCCACCTGCATTATAAAGGGCTTCAGTGCAGTTAAACGAATGCAGTTGTTCTTTTCAGGTCAGTAGTTAAATACATAAAAAGTGCAATTACATTATAATGGAGTCGGCCTGTGTTTTATTCCCAGCCAAGTGGTGGGACCATTAAAGGCCCCCTCTGTTCCTCTAGATTTATGATAGGGGATCTCTTTTCTGACCTTGGGTGAGGCATTAATGGAAAGATGGTCTTATTGCTGTCTTATTCCTGAAGCTGAGCGGATGGCAGAGTGACCGCTCTGTTTAGCATTTTTAAATGCGCTCGGATGCAGATGGGTTTATGGCTGTAATTTGTTTATGATGTTGTTAATGTCTGTGTGGCCGGCCGTGATGGTTCTGTCGCTGAGATGGGCAGTTTGAAGAGTAATTTTAAGCTCTGGATGAGTAAGCTCATGACTCGGCTCTTCGGGAGTCATTTAAAGTGGCTGTAGTTAGTCAGGATTAAACGTACTCTCTCTCTCTCTCTCTCTCTCTCTCTCACTCACACACACACACACACACACACACACACACACACACACACACACACACACACACAGTATTCATTATAAAGGAGTCCTAACCTCTGCTGAATGTGTGCCCGTAACTACATAATATGCCAATTAGTTTTATAGTAGTTACTGATTAATAAGTCTTAAGATTAATAACTGATTAATAAACTTAAGGGGCTTAAAAGCCTAATTAAATATGTGGCATGATCCACAGAACTCAGTAGCACCTCTACAGCTCAGTTTATGAATTGTTTAAAACACTCATTTACGCAATTTATTTTTCTGCTTCTTCCTGGTCAGGGCTTCAGTGAGTCTGAAGCCCCCCGGAATGACAGAATGGCAGGGATAAATACCCCTGGACAGGGAGCCAGAGTACCACTGAGTACCACACTGAATTGGCACTGCCAATTGGCTAAAGGGTGTGAGTGAATTATTGACTGCATGATGTTTGAAATAGATATCAGAGGTTGTCAACCTCGGTCCTGGAAACCCTCTGCCGTGCATATTTAGTGGATTCCTGACTCCAAACACACCTGATTCATCTAATCAGCTCAAGCCCTGTTAGAGTTGCAAGGGGTGTGTTAAAGCAGGGAATCCACAAAAATGTGGAGGGCATGGGGTGCCAGGACTTAGATTGAGAAACACTGCTCTGGATGAGAAAAAAATATATATATATATTATTTAACCATTCAAAAGTAGGGAATTGATCACGCAGAGTACATTTGAGCTGACAAAGACATAATTTTGATTTTGAGTTATTTATAATGATTTGATTGCCAAGGATACTTGATATAGTATTAAAATAAGTAAAAAAAATGGAATGTCTTTTATTATGTATATGTTTTTTGTATGTATCAGTATTTATCCGTTCGTTTATTCTGAAATTTGAACACTGTGTGAGCAAAGAAAGAGAGCAAACAGCTCCTTCCTTTTTCATGTATAACCCAATATCTGGATTCGGGACAGCATTAGTCTGCATGCAGCTTGAGCTACATGTGGACAGAGCAGTAAACATGCAATGAGTCGCTTCTGTAGAATTGAAAATGGGATATAATTCAGTTGGAAGCCTAGAAAACAGCAAGTAACTTCCTACAAAATGTAAATGCCCACACTCAGCTTGTCTAGTCCCTAGTATGCATGTCTTGGCATTTAAACCAGATAGGGGCTGGCTAGAGGACTATAAAGATCACCATCATTGAGCTGTTGAGCTGTTGAATTGTGTGCTCTGGAATGATAGTGCTCCAGCCAACACTTGTGGGATGAGTTGGGGGGCTGGAGGTGAGGTGATGATAATCCTGACTGTTCTAGCACTCTTGTCACTGAATGTAATCAAATCCTTACAGCACATCTCCACCAAAAGCAGGATAACCACTATGTGTAATACCCTTGATGAGTAGGTGCCCCTGTACTTTTGTCCCTCTATAGTGCATGTGTATGTCTCGCTGGTGGGCTTTCAGAGCAGCATACACTGATATCTGTATTTCACATTAATCCACAAAAATAAAACTTCATAAAGCCCAGAGTTCCAGCTGTCAGTCAGTTGTGTGGTCTTGCCTGCAGCCTTGTTGCCCTGCATTTTAGTTCTCTCCTTTTAAAGTAAGTGTGTGTGTGTGTGTGTGGTGGGGGGATTCACATACACTCTCACACATACCTACACACACAAACAGAGTGCAGTAGAGATGAGTGGGATTTTGCAGAGCGGTCTGAAACACACCTCCGACCTGAAGGGTTTATTTTTCTCACCCCGGTGGTCTGGCAGTGCTGTGTGTTATTGGTGATTTTCTCCCAGCCTCTCTCCCTGGAGGGAGTGCACCCTTTTCCTTTGTTGCCCCAACTTTGTTCATGGTACTATGTGTGTGTGTGAGTATGTGAGTGTGATGTCTTTCCTCAGACAGGTAACTTTCCATCTCCTAGGTAACGTGGCCTAGGAGACAGAGATATATGTGCCTGACTTTGATGGATGGTTAGAGGATCCTCTGTTTGTCTGTCTGCGACAGGATGGGGTGAAGTTGGCATGGTCCTGTGTGTATCAGTCCTCTCCCACTGTGTCACAACGCTCTGCCACAGCCATACTGGCACTACTAGACGGCTGAGGGTGACTGGCACATCACTGAGTTGGCGATTGTGCTCTGTAGCCAAGATTATTAATGAGAGTACCTCACAGGAGCACCAACAGCGAGCTTACATCACCTTCCAGAACTATCAGCACCCTCTGAGAACATGAGGAACATGGCCTAGACAAGATGTCTTTGTTGTTTAGCAGCTTGGCCTTACACTTGGATTATCTCATCTTTCCAGTGTTGTAGATATTTAGAAGACAAAGTTCAACTGTGTTGACTTTGAACTGTTGGAATCAATTGGTTAAAATAATGATCAGTAATTTTTGCCTAAAATATATTTCTATATGTATAAAATAAGTCAATTGACTCTAGATACATCCTAAATAGATGATATATGTCTTATATGGACTTATTTTATATCTCATGGCTGATATCAGTATGAGAAATCGCCACTTTTCTGCCTTTGCACACTTTAGCTTCTGCATTTGTAAAGCTCCACACATATGCTGGAAGAGCCGGAAGAGGGGATCTGATGCTTTGTTCAAGCTTTGAATACTGAGGAAGGAAAAGGTTCTGTTCTTTTGCTCTTCTGTTCCCAAATCCTGCTGGTCTGGGGGATCAACCAGTGACCATTTATCCGAAGGTTGCTCCTCTAACCTTTAGGCCACAGTTACCCCACTGACATAGTGAAGTGGTGAAAGGTATGCTATTATTTTTAATGATGTAGGAGGGGAATGTAGGAGGAGAAGGAACTGCTTGTGTGTGTGTGTGTGTGTGTGTGTGTGTGTGTGTGTGTGTGTGTGTGTGTGTGTGTGTGTGTGTGTGTGTGTGTGCTGTGGACAGGTGAGCATTAAGCATTCAGAGAGCATGCTGGAGAGTCACGGCTAATTTATGCTGCTCTGGTGAATGAGCTTCACTGGCTGTAATGTGCAGTGTGTGGTAGTGTGGGGTGTTAGTATTATATTAGTGCTGGCTAATGCTCCCCTGGGGCTGCAGTTCCCTGGGCCAGTTTGGCTCAGGAGAGAAGAGAGACATACACACAATCCACAAGCCTCTGTTTGTGAAGTTCTCTGTCTTCGGAAAAAACAAGGATGCAGTTCAGTCAGATATCTGGCGACTCTTGCTTGCCATCTTTTCAAGGGTTCCTAGTAACAGTTGACTTTATTTATTTATTTATTTTAAGTAAGAAACATAACATACGTTGTTGAGTTTAATCTGCTTCATGATCCTGTTTCTAATTAAGTGTCCAGTGAGTTGAATAATAAGGAATGGGGTTCAGTATTATGTAAAGCATGTTTGTAATAAAGTGGTCAGTGAGCGGTAGAAGAGTGTAGGTGTTTATGATAAAGTGGCCAGTCTGTGTTCTAAAAGGTAGGTGTTTCTGATAAAGTGGCCAGTTAGTGTTTTATAAAAGCCTTGCCAGCACTGCCAGCTTACGATTGTTGAACCTGCATGGACTTCCATATTAACACTGACATCCTACGCTCACTCGCAGTCTCTCATAACTCATTCTTGACTACACGCGGTGTCAACCAGAGGAAGATGGGTTCCCCTTTTGAGCCTTGGTTCCTCTCAAGGTTTCTTCATTTTTTCCTTTCCACTGTCATCTGCTGGTTTGCTACAAAGAGGCTTGAACCCGGATTTCTTTAAAGCTGCTTTGTTATAAAAAGCTCCATATAAATAAACTTTGATTGATTGATTGATTGATTGATTGATTGAGTGATTAAGTGGCCAATCAGTGAGCGGTAGAAGATGGTACTGTAGATGTTAATAATAAAGAGTATACACTGATGTGGTCTTTGTTGCTGCGTTGTTTTATTTTCTCTCGTGGTGCAGTTTGTCATTAAACACCTGTGTTCTCTGTTCCTGTGATGTATGGCGGGGTGTTCAAAATCCATCATTTAAAACACAGCCTGCGGTTGCCCTTGCTGTGATAGTCTGCATACATCTCTTCTGCTTTCCTTCATTTATGATTAGTTTAGGGTAAGAGTGGAGAGCCGGTGAGCTCTAATTTAAAGTGAGTGGAGTAAGAGAGAGAGACCCAGAGAATACAGAGAGAGAGAGAGGGAGAGAGAGTCACCCAGGGGTCTGGTGATTGTTGCTTACTGAAAGCACTAATTGAAAGATTTTCTGTTTTATCCTCTATTCAGAGGCAGTTGTACATTTCAAAACAATCAACAAAAACATTGCTGAACTTTAACACTGATAATCGACCAGTAAAGATAGAAAGCTCTGATAAAGGATTCTCTGGAAAGGTGTTACAGTAGACATGAATATGGTCCAGTAATCAAAGATGAGAAATATCTGGATTGTTTGATAAAGTACAGTTTGTATATGTTCAGAGTATTTTCAAATGATATGTTTGCTGTTAATCATTTATGCTTGTTTACGTTCCTACCTGCTTGATATTGAACACAAAATATGATTGTATACACTTGGACTATTTGTAACGTGTGCTGTATGTGGCATTGTAGCGGTTTAGGGAGAAACCCTAAAAGCAGAGCATTTGCAGTGTTAAACGTGGTATTACTGCTAAATGTAAATAAGCTATTTGCCTGATATTGTAAACAGCCAGCTCACAATATTAAAACATGCAGGGACACTATATGTCCAAATGTTTGAGGACAACTTTTGAATGTTGCACCCATTGCACAGCTTGATCCCTGCAGTAAAGTATTGCCAGTTAGAAAGGACTCTCGGGAGCAGATAAACATGAACCTACAGTATGGGCACCATTCCTAATACCTGACGTGGGTTAGAAGGTATAAGACCCTCCAGCATTGAGCTGTGGAGCAGTGGAACTACGTGGTGCTCCATCCAAAACCTTTGGGATGAGTTAAGGTGGTAATATGTGGGTGGTGGGTCGTTCTCAGCACTGCCCTGACACTGGCATGGTGGTGTGTTAGTGTGTGGATCTGACGCAGCAGTGCTGCCGGAGTTCTTAAACTCCATTGCGTTTGTCACAGCATCCTGTTGGCAGTGTCCTGATGAAGCAGTGTCTTAGAGAGTGGACACTGAGTGGACACAGTTTTTAAGCACTAATTCTAGAACTAGAGAGTGCTCCTATATCATTAGTGGAGCTGATAAAGTGGACAGTGAGTGTCCTAAAAGGATGATTATCTGACACTAGTTAAAAAAGTGAGCAGTTGAAGTGTTTTTTCTTTTTTTTTTTTCTTTTTTCTAACTGAATGCGTGACCACTCCGTACTGTACAAGCGCCAGTACTGGAAATCTCTCCTTCCCCAGGCACACAGTGCATTGTGGACTGTTTACTTGTTGTCAGAGAGTATCAGTGTTTACATTTCTGTGCCTTTGAAGCAGTTTGTTCATGCACATTTGTCTGAGCTGTCTCTGCTGCTGTACACACACATAGCTAACACAGAGTGTCACGAGGGGGAAAAACAACCGTGTAACTAGAAAATCACATACAGCTTCTTTTCTTTGTATTATTTTATGCATTTTAAGTCTTAAAATGAGACATTCAGTTGGGGAACATATGAAATAACCACAGATGTATTTATTGATGTGATGTTTATTTTATAAAGAGCAGATACATGAGTTTAGGAAACCACAGTGAGTTGTTTGAACTTGGTGAATGTAAGATTATTATTTTAACTCTTAGAACCTGAGAGCCACACATTGTGGGCAGTTACATGCTGTTTTCTAGGCTTCATTTCTCAGGATCAGAGAACTGTGAAAGTGTGGATAAACTACAAGACTTACCCTGTTTAATCTTATTTGCACATTCTTCACATCAGTAAGTCAGATCAGAAAAAGCTAAAATGCAGTTGTTTCCAACCAGTTTAAATGCCAAAGGAGCTTCCAGTGCATGTTTACTGCTCTGCCCATGTTTACATGCTCAACCTGCATGCAGACTCTGACTTATCAGCAAGAGGGGGTGGGGCTCTGTTCCAGATACTGGGTTATAGAGGAAAATGAGAAGAGAGGGGCTTCCTTTTTCTTTGCTCACACAGTTCTCAAAAAATACTGTCAAGTATTTCACAGAACATATTACTGTACATATCATTGTTAATGTAATCATTACAAACAGCATAAGATCTCCTGAAAATAGCAACATCTGACATGTCTCCTATAAATACATATTTATTTTTTACCAATCAATATATGTCAGGCTACAAAAATGTCCCACAAAATTGCTTATGAGGTTAAAGTAATTTCTGTTGCTCTATTTCTCCAGAATTGTTTACATGGTGTACAGAGCATTACAAATAAGCATACAAAAAACACAAGTTTCTTATTGGACAGCAGCGATGCAGTGGTGCAAGTTCCACCTAGTGTCAAATAGCTCCCCCTGAGGTAGGTGGTACATCCTGTAGTGTGTGAACCTGGTTTTAGGAGTGCTGCTTCTTCAAGCAATTGCTGGGCAGCAAGCAATTCTTCTCACTCCTGTTTTGCACCATAGCCAGACAGCTTGATCTAGGCTTAGAAAAATAGACATTCTTGGCGTGTTTGACTTTCACTTATTAATTTTTATTAGTTCCAGAGCAGTAACATATTACATGGTTTTCAGCATTTTTTGGGGGGGCTCATGAAAAAGGGTTATGTATATTTGGAGAAAGAGCCGAGCATGTAAATATGTACATGAAGTGGAACATGCAGGAATGTGTGCATATAAAGGACAAAATAGGATTGTGTGTGGACATAAAGTGCGATGGGCAGACATAGGTGTGCAAATACAGAACCAGAACAATACAATAAATACTGCAGATAAAACAGACAGATTAGTGCCGCTCTGACACAGGACTCATTACTGAATGTGCTGGTGAGGACAAGATGTGTAACTTGATGTGACACATGCTGTGGCATGTAGGAATATGGGAACACAGCAGTTACTGAGGCACAATACAGCGTTTTTAGCAGCAATGTTTGCTGATATAATGCAACAGAGTGGAAGCATGAATATGGACGTGTATATGAATGCTTGTGACTGAATGAATGAATCAGGGTGTTATTTAAGGGTGTGTGTGGGGGAGGGGTCAACAAGACTTGGGAAAGAATGTGTTAGAGGGCAAATGAGAAAGTCCCTGACCTCTCTTGACCCAGAAAAAATAGGCGTGACTGGTTGGAGACCAGTTGGAGTTCTTTGCCATCATGCTGAATCAGAATTGGCACACATGTGGAGACTGTCTTGGTGAAACTGCTGCTTACTATGCAGATAGGATAGAGAGTATGAATAGTAAATAAATTAAACCAGTAAATACAATGTAGCCCGGAGCCACAAAGAATATCTCAGAAATTCCTGTTTGCTGCCCTGATTTGTTTCTCTCAAACCCTTCTTTACCTGGCAGAACGCATGAAGCTTGTGGTCAAAACTCCCGGCATGTCCAGCAGCGTGAGCGCTGAAATGAATGTGTCTGTTGAGCGACAGGTTTCTGGCTGTCCCACCGAGAGCAGGGGACACACACAATAACTCTGCTTCCAATCATCTGTGGAGCACAATTTAATCAAGCCTTTTGTTGGACTATTATCAGCTTCTGATAGCCTGCGGTCATGAATATGTCTCATCTGTTTCACTACAAGGCAGCTAATCTCCTTCTGGAGCAGCAGAAAATTCCAACTCAGTAAATAATGCAAATCTGCCATAAGCTGCACACACCCCACCCCCCCACCCCCCTTTTTCACGGAAGTGTGGATTAACCCCCAGGACACTTTTCTGAGAAACGTTAAAACCATAATGCTCAGGGTTGTCCATTGGGTCTGACCTGAGACATCTTACTGTTCCAGACTGATGGGTGGATGGGGGGGGGGACTAGGAGGGGTGAGAGAACCAGGGGGGTAGCGGGTTGCTCATCAACAACAGATTGATTTCTTTCCAAATTCGGTGATCCATGTAAGACAGTATGATTCATATTAGGGCCAGGGATAGCACGTCTCATCTCCCGACAGATGAAATATGAAATTACTAACTTGTTAGTGTTGTCATCCCAGACGCCGGCGTTTCAAATCCAGGGCGGATTTGGCATTGACGAGGAACATTATTATTTCTTCCTCTCTGTTTGCATCTGTTGTCACTGGCCATCCCTTAGAGGACTTAATGCAAAAAAATAAAAAATAAAAACAAAAACAACAAAACAAAAACAGATTAAAGTTATTAATAATAGCAATATGAGTGGGATTTGTCTGGTCTCTTTGACAGAGTATCAATCATATGGAGCTGAGAAAGCAGGAAAAAGGTCAGGCCAGGCTTTGGGTAGCGTTGTCTCCTGTAGTACTGATGTTCTGTAGAGATTGCTGTCTGCAGAACTTAAAATATTAGAGTGACACCAAATGGTTAAAGCAGGTTATTGTCTCAGAAATAAAATAATGCCATATTACTGAACATTCAGATGATCAGAAAGATGCCCATGAAGCTTTTAGCAGAAAGGAAACAGAGGTAAAGGAAAGGGTTTTGTGAAGTTTGGAATAAGTGTTTTCACCAATATAAAATGAGTGGATTTGTGGAACAAATGTAATGGTTCTTCATAGGGTTCTTTACCTCACAATAAAAGAACCAACCAAATGAGACATTTTCATGAAGTGAAGGTTCTTTAGACCTTTAGAATAAGAGGTACGTTACACTCCCTTATCTCTAATACAAATGCTTCTTCATGGAGCCAAAAGTGGTTCTTCTCTGATATTTCTCCAAGAACCAAGTATAGAAACAAAAGATTTGACTCCAAAAGTTTTGATTCATTTAGAACTTTTGCAGCTTTACTGCAGTTTCATATAAAGAAGTTCAGCTGTGGCTGCAATTACTTTTATATTTAACTGTATAACACTCGGAATAAGCAGTTATTGTCAGTGTTATTCAAAATTACATTCCTTTCTTGTTCATAAAATTGTCGAACTTCTAAACCTCTGGTGAATAAACTGTATAATTTAACTGTAAACACTAGTATTGCAAGTGGTTCCAAAATGTTGAATGCTGCAACCATTACACAGCTCGTCTTGAAGTAGAAATCATGAACCTACTGGCACCATGCCTAATGCCAGGCTAGAAATGTATAATGTCCCTCAACATTCAGCTGCGGAGCAGTGGAACTGTGTTCTCTGGAATAATTGTTCTCCATCCAGTTCCTTTGGAATGAGATGTGGCGTTGTGGATGAAAATGAGTTGATGATCATCCAACATCCTGAGTTCACTAACACTGTTGTCACTGAATCCAATCAAAGCCTCACAGCAGTGTTCCAGGATCTAGTAGAAAGCCTTCCTCCACAGTTACTATAATACATTCATTAATTAACCATTTTAATTATAATTTTTGTCATTAAAATGAGAAGAGAAGGTGTCCCAATATTTTTGTCCATGATATAAATACCATAAACAACTCTACATTGTAATGTCTTCATCTGTTTATTTTGCTTTCTTTTTTGGTAGCAGAAGCATTGCATTTTGAGGTCAGTTCACCTCAGATGATTCTTGCTTGCCAACAGAACTTTCCCAGTTGTCTGTTCACGCTGGGTAACGAGTGTTTGTTATCTGCTGTCTCTCTTATCTCCCCAGAAATCCTGCATGGAGGAGTGTATGTGGACCAGAATAAGTTCTTGTGCCATGCTGATACCATTCACTGGCAGGACATTGTGAAGAATGCCCGGCCTGATCACCTGGTGGTGCCGTCTAACAGCAGCGGCTCCTGTGAGTACTGTGCAAATATTGTATTTGTCTCTACTAATAATGAAAACAACCTAGAAGTGTCGCACAACTTGTCCTCTCGGGCCAAATCAGTAAGGACAGGCTCAATGTCTGCTTCATTACATTGCACTGGAACTATCGGGTGAACAACTTACAGCTATTGCTTACCATGCACAGTGTATGTGATCACAAATCATGGCTGTGAGTGGTTAATTCATCTTTAATGGACTTTCCTTTGTGGTCGATGACACTCAGCGATGCACAGTTATCTATAATCATGAGCTGAGTTGTATTAGCAAGTCTGAGCCCACGTTTGGTCAGACTTGTGTCAGAAACCACACGAGGAAGGCTGTTAAATATTATTATTATTTAGGCAAATTTGGGGTGATTAATAAAACTATATTTAAATGTGTTTTATTTTTGTAGAATTATATATATATATATATATTATATATATATATATATCATTATTATTTTTTTTTTATAATATAATAATAAAGATCATGCCATAGGCATTCAATTTTGTACTTTATAAAGCCCTGCCCTACTAAGAAAACCAACCTGGCTGACACAAGCTTCAAGTTAAACCGATTACCCCTCTTGGCTCTTGACCAACGCATTGCATATTTTATTTTAGTGTGTTTAATGGTTTAGCTGGATGACCAGCATGAACAAAGTGGTTGACAAGTATGACCAACCTTACCATGAATGACTACTGAACGTGACTACTCTGGTTAGAAGCTAATTGCGCTTGATCAACTCTTACAACCCAAGATCCACATCCGCAGTTATATACTACTATTCTAGGTTTCATAACTCAGAGTAACCTACAGATATGATACACGTTTACTGCTCTGTCCACATGAATGTGCTCAACCTGCATGCAGACTGATCTGTGAGCGAGGGGTGGGGCTAATGACATCACTGACCCAGATATGGAGTTATAGAGGAAAATACGAAGGATAGGACTGTTTGCTCTCTCAAAAAAACTTATATTCATACAAATATTTAAAATTTCTTAAGTTTTACATCTGAAATTAAGACAAATTTGACTTGACTGGGATCTCCTTAAAAATAACAATATCTGGTAGGTGTGACTGTCTTTTATGAATACTATAGATCATTATTGGTGAATAAAAGTACATCAACCAATGAAAATGTCCCATAGAATTGCCCTGCTTCACCAGTATAGGATATACTTGATCATCAAAGACCAGCTTATACCGTCTGAAACCAGCTCTCAGCAAAAACCTGTCTTGTGCTGGATTTTCCAGCAGCGTAGGCAGAGAGCACCTTCATTAAACACTCAATACCCCATGCTAACTTACTTTGGTCCGAGTTTCTTGGACTGCTGTTTACAGAATCAGAAAGCAAAAACAGCTGTGTTTGTGAATATGAGGGTGAAAATTGGCTGAAAATGCTGACTGTGTACAGTGACTACTTAACAGTGTGCTTCCCATGAGAAAATTGGAAGTAATTAGCCTAAAATGACAGTTGGTAGAAGCACAGAGAGACATTTTTGGACATTTGTGTACAGCCT
The DNA here is from genome assembly GCA_034509495.1 of Acestrorhynchus altus. NCBI lineage: Eukaryota > Metazoa > Chordata > Actinopteri > Characiformes > Acestrorhynchidae > Acestrorhynchus > Acestrorhynchus altus. Next base: position 29,049,986 of record CM067509.1, read on the forward strand.
TTGGTGTGGGGTTTAATGAGCAAAACCAGCTCCATGCTTTTGGAGACCAGTAGCATGCTTATGTTTATCAGAATAGCCTGAAATGGTCTTAATCCTATGATTTAGCAGATTGGAATCACCATATAGACATAAGCCCAGCATCCAGTATTATACAAGTGATGTAAAATATGTAGCCTATTGTTAATTGGCAAACATCAGTAACAAATAGACACACTATATGTCTATGCATTTGAAAACACCACTTCTAATAAATGCATTCAGCTACTTTAAGATGCACCCATTGCTGGCATCGGTGTGCAAATGCACACACTGCCTATCTAGTCCCTGTAGAGAAGTATTGTCTAAATCATTAAGCATGGTAATGAGCTTTCCTAATGATAACTAATGCCAACCCTTTTAACAGTGGTCTGTTTCTGAGAACCAATGTTCAGAGTTTTGATATTGTTTGAACTTGCTGAGTGTGTGTTCTGCTCCACCTGACACCATTTTTTTATTACTTTTGTCTGACTGTCCCCTCATAGCTAAAGATCAAGAGCCTTGGAGCATGTAATCCACAGTAAAACCATAATCGGCTGCTTTCTTGGGCTTCCTTGAGACACAGTTTACCCCCCTCCCCTCACACACACACACCCGTCTAGCCAAAACAACAGAATCAGAGATGCTCTTTTAATCAGTTCAGATTTAATCCCACACCCCCTTCTGCTTCCCTGCACTGTTAGTTACTCAATTGTCCCATTTGTTTAGCCTTCAGCTCAAACCATAGTGAAAGGTAACAATGGAAGGGAAAGTGAACTTTGTGATGGATCATACATCATGGATTATGGGGTACTTTTATAACTGTAGATTAACTGGTTTAAGTGTTTTCTCAGAAATGACTTAATTTGTGGCCGAGAAATAAACTGCATTTCTGCTAAATCAAATAATATGATACACAAAAGCTCAAGCCTGAAATATACAGCCAGTCACACTAAACTAAAATTGTGGTATAAAACAATTTAATCAAATCAAATCAAATCACAATTTATTTGTGTATCACTTTTCACAACTGGCAGCTTTACAGTAATCAATAAAATAAAAGGTTAACATCACATAAACAAAGGATAAGACAGAAATCCCACAGGGAGCCAAAGGGTGGCAGTGGTCAGGAAAATCTCGCTCAGAGCTGGAGGAAAGGGGGACCCCTCCTCCTCTGATCAAACTGCTAATACATAGTTATTTAGGGGACACTGAACCCTGTTCTAATACTCTGATGTACTGAAGTAATGTTAGTTCACTGTGGACATAATAGTAACAGTGACAGCTAATTAGGGTCTGTGTAAATTTTCACTTTGTTGGCGGGGTGGGGGCAGGGTGGGCAACTAGTCCAGGTCTAGTAGTCAGAAGGTGGGCAGGAAAATGTGAAGTGGTGGCAGGTGGAGCTGCATTGAAGTTCCCAATGAGCACAGTGGCCTCCATCATCTATAAATGGAAGAAGTTAAGAACTACCTGGAGCTGGTTGCCTGGCCAAACTGAGTGATTGTGGTAGGAGGGTGTTAGGAGATGACCAAGAACCCAATGGTCACACTGACTGAGCTCTAACATTGCTCTGTGGAGAGAGGAGAACCTTAAATAAGGACAACCATTTGGTACAGTGGCCAGACAGAAGATACCTCAGTAAAACGCACATTACAGCCCATCTGGAGTTTGCCAAAAGGAGGTGCTTCTCAGCCCATGAGAAACAAAAAAACTTTTTGGACTGAATGCCAAGCATCATGTTTGAAGAAAACCAGACACTGCTCATCACCTAATCAATACCATTCTTACAGTGAAGCATGGTGGTGGTAGTAGCATCATGCTATGGGGATGATTTTCTGCAGCATGAACTGGGGAGACTAGTGAGGGTTGAGGGAATGGTGACTGCAGCGATGTACAGAGACATTCTTGATGATAACCTGCTCCAGACCACTCTGGACCTCAGACTGGGATGAAGGTTTATCTTCCAGCAGGACAATGACCTTAAGCACTCAGCCAAGATAACAAAGGAGTGGCTTTGGGGCAACTCTGTGACTCTGCCCAGCCAGAGTCCAGACTTAAACCTGACTGAACATCTCTGGATATATCTAAACATAGTTTTGCCCCCATGCTCCACATCCAATCTGATGGAGCTTGATAGGTTCTGCAGGAATAGGTGTGCCAAGCTTGTAGCAGGAAAAAATGAATTGAATCCATTTTGGAATTAGCCTGTAACATAAAATGTGTAAAAAGTGAAGTGTTGTGAATACTTTCCAGATGCACTGTATATACCATATATTAACCACACTGTGTAACCACAACATTATGACCACCCTCTTACTGGTTTTTGTACACTCACTGCCTGATGAAGGACTAAATGATGATCAACACAAACTGCAGAAACAGATGAGCTTCTGTCTTTGACTTGACATCTACAAGGTTGAGCAACTAGATAGGAGTGTCTAATAGAGTGGACAGTGTAGGTATCTGTAAGCATACAAGGGAAAAGCTCCTTATCTGGACAGTAAGTGTGTATTTACTCAGTGAAACACTAATATTACAATAAATACAATTAACATTCCTACAGAAAATCGTGATTTTCCATCACTGTGTTCATTAAACATCTACAATGCTCTCCTCACGGGAGTCTTGTATTATTCATAGTTCTCATCAACACCTGGTTTGGTATATCGTGTGCACTGGTGATGGAATTGAGCCACATGCTGCCAGGGGGCATTCAGGAGAAATCTGGAACCAAGCTTTGTTCTTCAGACTAGCTCAAAAGATCTCAACTACTTTCATTGTTACTGTATTTGTATTGATCTGCATCTGTTCTAACGCGATCAGGATTTTTGACAGTAAAAATCTTGTATTGTTGAGAGAAATGACTTTAAATATTGTGATAAGGTGATTAGGTGCCTAAAACATCCACACAGTAATACAGTCATATGGAGATTTTACAAGGATACACAGAAATCCTAGAGGTTTCCCAGGAAGTAAATGCCAAGTTCCTGCATATCACACAGAATTCTTAAGCTCCGTGTCAGTCCTGCCTCTGCACACCACTTGAAAGTGAATCGGGTGACTGACAGATTGACTAAGTCAACTTCAAAACGTCTGGCAAATGGTCAGAGTGTCAGAGGGGAGCATCCAGACAGGAGAAATCTGAGGAGTCAGAGGAAGAGGTAGATGAAGCTGTGTGCCCAGAGAGAGGAAGAGTGCAAGAGCAAGTCAGCGAGTCTGCTGTTGGTGTAATTACTCTTTAGTGAAGTGGTCCGGGGACGTAGGACGCCACTCCACCGCTCACTCATGCTCACACAGCAATTACCCAACAGTCAATTAAACCTTGGTGTCAGGACACACCACAGAAAGAGAGAGAGAGAGAGAGAGAGAGAGAGAGAGAGAGAGAGAGAGAGAGAGAGAGAGAGAAAAGGAAGCACTGAACAAGTCAGTGCCACACTGGCCACCTCATCTGGTGCAGCGAGAGGAAGCCAATGACTCTGGTGAGTCAATCAAAAAGAGCTTAGTGGGGTCAGCCAGGCCGGCTGCTGTCCCCTCTAACCCTCCACAGGGCAGTACATGGCAAGAGGTGTGCACAAAGCCTTCAAGAAGAAAATCACTTTGACCTTGCACAAACCTGCCTCTACAAAGCAACCCACCTGGATCAAATTCAGAACGAGATTGGGATTTGGTTTGTGGGTAAAAATGTTTAGAAGACTCTTGAGGCATGGGGTGTTTATGATCAGAGTTTATTTTGAGGCAGGTGAAAGTGTGCCAAACTCTGGAACCTTGGGTTCTTCTTGAAGGGAAGTCCAACAACAGCAAAAGTTCTTCTCCACAATCTTTTCACAGGCATCCCAGATATTTTCAGCAGACTTTATTTTCAGCCTTGCTTATCCAATATGTAGGTGTTCCATCACAGACCCTAACCCCACCCCCCAACACACACACACACACACACACACACACACACACACACACGCACTACTGATGGTCCACCATCCATTTCTGAGGCCTGAAGCTCACCATTGTGAAGATCTAGAGCAAGTCTAATATTACTTTGTATGAACCTTTTGGAACAATTTACCCCTAGAACTGCTTAATGCCATCCACTTTGTGTATTAGGTGTTAAAGTCTGACCATGGTTATCTGTGTGTGTGTGTGTGTGTGTGTGTGTGTGTGTGTGTGTGTGTGTGTGTGTGTGTGTGTGTGTGTGTGTGTGTCTTTGCAGGTCAGAGATGCCATCGAGCATGTAATGGCCGCTGCTGGGGCCCGAAGGAGAACCAGTGCCAGAGCTGTAAGTCTCAGCCTTTTGTAAATATTCTCTTTATGTTCCTGTTCTTTTTCTGTAACGTTGGAGCTTCTCGTAAACTTACTGAGCATTTAAACACCACCACCACCACCACCACCATCATCATCATCATCATCATCATCATCATCATCATCATCACCAACATCATCATCATCAACATTCATGTAGATCAACTCTGATTCTAGTCATCAAATAAACAGAGAGAGAAAGAGAGAGAGAGAGAGCAATAGGAATGTAGAGAGAGAAGAAGGAGAAAAGGAGAGACAAAAAGAGAGAAAGTGATAAGAAGGGGCAGAGAGAGCCAGAAGAAAGTAGAGAGAAGAAGGAGAAAAAGAGAAAAGATGAGAAGGGAAAAGAGGGAGGGGAAAGATAAAACAGAAAATGAGAGACAGAGCAATAAGAAGGGAGAGACAGAGAAAAATTGAGAGAGCAGTAAGAAGGGTAGAGAGAGTACAATAAGAAGGAGTAAAGAGAAAAAGGAGTAAGACTTGTCTCTCGCATCTCTCCCTACACACCTGTTTTTATCCTCTTTACCTCTCTCTCTCTATCTCTCTCTCACTCTCTCTCTCTCTCTCTCTCTCTCTCTCTCTCTCTCTCTCTCTCTCTTATTCAGTACAGGTAGAATAGCTGGAGAAGTTGTTTGGCACTTGGTTTGAATGCCCCCCCATTATAAAAAGGTTCCACCGTGTTATTAGCATCCCGCAGGAGAAGTGCTTCTACTCCCGCTCCATTAGAAGCCCGCAGCCGAGGGCTACAGAAGGCACTTCCCTGCACTCTTTAGAATCAGTAGCAAAATGACTGAAACACAAATCTGATGAGTGTGTAACTCTGACAAACTACTTTAGAACGTTTTACAAACTGGAACTTTTGGTTCAGGTACCAGAAAGTCCACTTCACTCCTTGCTTTTCATGAACCCACCCTAATTAATCACACTGTCTCGTCTGCTTTCTCCATCTTCTCCTCCTCTCTTTTACAGATGTCTCCGTCGTTTCACACTGTGCTTTCCTCCATCTGGAGATGTTCATTTCCTCTGTGTTGCTTTCATTCTCCATCCAGCACCTTCTCTCTTTCTGTCATTTTTCTCTCATCCATTTTCGTTCTGTCTTGGGTAGCGCTGTGAAGAGTCTGTTACTGTAATTCTGTCAATCACTACAGACAGCCCCCCATATGACCACAGTTATTTGGCTTTCCTACTTTTTTTTTTTTCCTGTCCCACTTTTTCAATTCTTTTGTGTTAACATGGTGAATCATTTATGTCATTACTTTTAAGAACAAAAACCCATTTTCTTCACATCTGAAGACTGGCTGCTCATGTGCTCTATATTGAATTAATAGAATCTGCAAGCTTCTACTTCAAATATGTCTTTAGCACTAATACTAGAATTAGGATTTTTAATATGCCTCTTGTCTGACATTGGGATACATTTTCTAATTAATATTAATATGTAATTGATTGATTTTCAATTAATTTAGAAAAGGATAATCAAATCAAACAAATTAGACAGAAATAGAACACTAGGTCATTTATTTACTGAGGAAAATGACCCAATATCCAATATTTCATATCACATTTGCCTTCATTCTTGATTATTCATGCACTTGTGTGCTTAGGTTTGTCTTCCTGTGGGACCCATGTTCTCCTGAGCTACAGCTTATGGAGAGATGTCCTAAATTTTCCTTTAGAAGTTGCTGAAATATTTCAGAATCCATTGTTCCAACAATAATGGCAATCCTTCCTGGACCACATGCAGCAAAACAGCCCTAAACCATGATACTACCACCACCATATTTAGTTCAGTATATTTACAAACAAAACAGCAATGTTTCATAATTTGCTTGGGTACCTTTACTCTTTATGATTGCAGTTGCTGGACCCTTTCCAAATAGCCATTTCTAATCTCACAGCATATCCGATCTGGCTCTGTGCCATTTTGCTGTGAAACATGGCATAATGTCCCTGTAGTGAATTAAAATACATGCAGTCCAACAGTAATAAGAGACTGTCCTGAGACTGAAAAACACAGTTGTATTGTTATTAAAAAGCTTGACTGGTCTCCCAGTGTGCACTCTGTTCAAACATATTCCACATGTTTTATCTGGATAACGGTGGATCTCTTCTTTGTGGCTTTTTTTGTTGGAGAATTTTTAATGGTGAGCAGATCAGATAAAGTCGGCTCTCTTGACAAAGTCGTTTGTTTTGCGAAACATCTTGTCTGGGTTTTAATAAATGGGTCACCAAAGTATGGAGTAAAGGAGTGTGTGGTTTAATGCAAGCGACGTTCTTTTCTGTTCTGGTCCAGGATTGATCTCAGATTCATCATATTTTTCTTTGTTGGGTCCACTGAGCATATGACATCTGACGATAGACATTCTTCTGATGTGTTGATCACTAAAGACTGCTGACAGTCTGTTATCTATCTATCTATCTATCTATCTATCTATCTATCTATCTATCTATCTATCTATCTATCTATCTATCTATCTATCTATCTATCATTTTTCCGATGATCCACGCTGGTCTTTAGTTGTACATTGTTTCAGCAAACCAGTAGGTAAAATTCAGTTTTATCATTAGTTGTTTCAGAGGCAGTAGAATTGATGTTTCTGAGCCTAGATGTGATGTTTTAATAATGTCATAAAAGCATAATTTCAACTTTATTTACACCATTTAGGAAACATTATGAAGGACATTATAAAAACTTTCCTTCTTTCCTTCTGAGTGGATGGTTTAATCATCTAGAATGACACGTTAATAAAGTCAAGGATGTCAGATGAGGGTCAGTAATGGACACCCAAGGTGTATCAAAATGTTCACCTTAGCTTCTTAAATGCCGGGACGAGCTACCATTTGGATAGTTTTTTGGGGGGGCTTGCTAACTTTTTTCCCGTATCACAGACCTCACAGATGAACCATACTGGATGTTAAAAAATACAACACTGTGTTGCTATCGTATCACATCGGTTTATGAGTGATCAAGTGAAGATTTCCTGTCTCTGTGCTCTAGAGCAAGCAGAGCACATTAACTGAGGTGGAAAAGCATCACGACTGAAATGCTGAAGTACCCTTGTTTTTTTCCACAGGTGTCCTCATTTACATGCAGCCCCCCACCACACACACACACACACACACACACACACACACACACACACACACACACAAACACACACCCTGGCGAACACTTGAACATGTATAGCTGCATACTCTAACACTTTGCACACTTTGATCTGCAGTTGGGATTACTTCTACGTGTGCAAGCATTCACAAGTGGAAAAAACAGGAATACAGAATCAGGAGGATGACCTGAACCTTGTAACCATGCATGACAGAAATAACAATAAATACAAACAACACATGAAATAATTTGGCAGGAGATGGTAAACATTGACACTCTGCATTAGATGCTTCCCCAAGTAATACAGGCATGTTCACATTTTGGGCCCTGTGATCTGACAACAGTGTGTTCAGTGTCCGTGATCCCAGGCTCATTGACCAAACCTCAAAAGAGCACAATGACTCTCTGGGTTGGTCTCCTCCAAGCACATTCACTTATTTCGTGATGTTGCATATGCAGTGGTTGTGGTTTGTGTGACTCTGGCCTTCACCCACCCAGTGAGTAGAAATTGATAATCACTGAATTTAGTAGAGAATTTGGCCAATTCATTTGGAAGAGTATTTAGACACCTGATCCATTAAGTATTTTTAAAAATCAGTCACACTCAGTCTCTCATTTACATTTGTGGCATTTAGCAGACGCCCTTATCCAGAACGACTTACAAAAGTGCTTTGCTGTTTACTTAAACATCCTTAGCTAGTAGATAAGGCTGGAATCTAGAGATTCCACACATTTGTAACTGCCTTGAAACAAGTCTTGAGCAAGCAATTCCTGAAACAGATGAGTCTTCAGTCCATGCTGAAGACATTGAGGGACCCTGGCTGTTCGACCCCAGGGAAGTTCGTTCCACAGTCTCTCCACCATGGCCAAGACCAAAGAGCTGTCTAAGGACACCAGGGACAAAATTGTAGACGTAAGGCTGATAATAGAACAATAGGCAAGCAGCCTGGTGAGAAGGCAACAACTGTTGGTGCAATTTTTAGAAAATGGAAGAAACACAAGATGACCATCAAACTTCCTGTCCAGGCTCCATGCCTGTGGCTCAATTGCCTCGTGGGGTAATGCATGGGAGAAGGTCATGTGATCAGATGAGATGGGGCCATGTATTATGAGATTCAGATCCAGAAGGAGGGAATTTCTCAGAGCACTGAAGATGGGTTGTGCCTGGGTTTTCCAGCATGACAATGACCCAAAACACACAGCCAGGGCAACTAAGGAGTGGCTCTGTACAAAGCATTTCCAAGGTCCTGGAGTGGCTTATCCAGTCTCCAGACCCGAACTCTTATATATATATATATAAATTGACTGCAATTTGACACTTTTACAAAAATCTATTCAATATTTACATTAGAAGGGTAAGCTATGTATACATGTTTTAGGATTGGTCAATGCATTGGTCTTCTTCTTGTACCAAGGTTATGTCATATAAAGTTATGTCATATATTTGGTTAACTACAACTCTCTCTCTCTGTCTCTCTCTCTCTCTCTCTCTCTCTCTCTCTCTCTCTCTCTCTCTCGCTCTCAGTGACAAAGACAGTGTGTGCTGAGCAGTGTGATGGCCGGTGCTTTGGCCCCTATGTGAGTGACTGCTGCCATCGTGAGTGCAGAGGCCGCTCTAGCCCAAGGACAGATTGTTTTGTAAGTTCATTCACATCTCACCTGTGTTTAGATGGCCTCTTACTTTCTCTCTGTCGCTTCAGCCACATCATCGGGTGAAGACAGATGATTGGCTATCTGTTGGTTATTAGTTGTTAGTGCTGATAATCCAGCTGTTCCTTTTAAATGTACATGTTCCTGGTGATCCTTATTATGTGTTTCATATCAAACTGCACTGCTGCTGGATGTTTGGATGTTTTCCCTGTTAGATGTGGAATCTCTGCAGAATTCTGCTTTTGTGAATGAAAGAGCCCCAGGAGTGACCAGCAGCCAAAACACCATCAAGAGTAAAAGCCCACACTCACTGCAGAGTTCCAGACTCGGCTCAGATCTTAGCTCTCTCTTAAAATAGAATGGTTCCGCTCTATTTATATATGATATAATAACAGTGTAATAGCAGTGTAATTACACATTAGCTGTGTAACCTTTGTTGATGCATTCACAGTTACAGATGCATTTCAGAAGTAAAGATTACAGTAAATCAATACCCACTCATGATGTTACACAAATGCATCTCTAAAGTAACTGTAATAACTGCTCATATAAACATGACTATCTTTGTGTTAATATTACACATGTATGTTCACATAGAAGAGAATAATTACAAAAAGTCAAAAAGTTGATACATGTGATTTAAACAAAGTAAGTGAACCTTTGATCCCTGAGTCATTAGATTTTCATCTCTGTGATATTTTCTATTAGGTTGATGTACATTCAATTGCCAAAACATTATAAAATGATTTATAAGAGACAGTCACGCCTGTCAGATGTTAATTTCAGGGTAAATTTTGTAGTTTGTTGTGATATGTGTAGATTTTTCTGATCCTGAGACAGACTGCCCAGATCTCAGGTTTAAAGGTTTACCCAGCATGCTGCCATCACGTTAGTGATTCTGGACGAGTGATGCAGTTGCCCCATTGCTTCACTGCAGTAGAGATATGGGATGAGGCTTATCCATGCTAGTGATTGAATGAGGACTCAGGAGGGTGGATAACACCGTAGCAGTGTTTTACTGTCAGCACCAATCACCATGGCTAACTCACAATTCTACACCCCTCACCCTCTGGCAAATTCCTTTGCCCACTTAGACCCCTCATGAATGGTACTGCATGTGTGTCCATATTATTCCCATTATGCACAAACACACACACACATATACGCACACACACACACAAATCACTGTAGATTCCCACTGTTTTCATCGGTGAACACCCAATAGCAGCACCGCCATACCCACAAGTTGTCGACACCGCCAGGCTTTTACAGACCTGCTTCCACTGCTGTTTTATCTCTGCCCTTTTGTCTGGATGTGATTTGTTTTTGTTTGTGTGTGTGTGTGTGTGAGAGAGAGCGAGAGAGAGAGAGAGAATCACCCACATTGTCTTCAGCTGACACATCTGACAGCAGCACTCTGTGCACTAAACACTCTTTGTGTTGGACGTCCTGCTGAAATCTCTGTTGAACCTGCAATGTCTTACAGACAGTGAGATCAGGAGGAGAATATGTACACACACACACACACACACACACACACACACACACACACACACACACACACCCCTACATGGCTTCATGTGGCTCACTCCTGGATAGCGGTTGTGAAGTCTAAACCATGAACACATTCCCAATTGCCATTCAGACGCCAACCTTCAAGCCTCCACCCTTTCTCACTAAAGTGGTGTGGAGTGTTGTTCGAACAGATAGACTGTAACGGAAGGTTTGGAGAATTTATGGAATCGTGGTTGAGATGTCACAATCGTGCACACACTGGTAAAGTGATGTGGAGAATTATTGGAAAGGAAAATGATTGGGAATACACTTTAATGTCATTCTTTGCCAGGCTGTCAAGAAGAGAATTCATCCGAAAGGATCAGCTGAAATCATGTCTCAACGTCTCTGATGATTTCACTTTAAACTTAACAGTATGTTCTGTATTTCCAGCAATATTTTTGACATGCTGTTTCAAAAATGGCCTGACAGTTCATTAGGGTAAAATAGCTCCCGAAGCCCTTTAATTGGTTGTTTTATGTGGAAGGCCTTCAGTTCAACTTCTGAAGACCTAAACAATAGGAGATTGTACTCGGTTCATTCATTAGTAAAGTATCAAGATGGGTGACAGACTATATTTCCACATCTCTCAGCCCGTCAAAACACATTTCATTTTCAAATGAGTCTTAAAGGCAATTTCTATGGTTTATAAACACCAAAAAACATTAGACGATCTTCAGGAGAAAGTAAATCAAGAAAAATGATTGAATACGGGCCTGTTAAATGGTTTGCTGCAGCAGACTGAGTACATATGAGGCTTTTTTCCTCCAAATCCGCCACTCCTCTTTTGATTGGTTGTGCAGTTTTCCTTCTTTAATTACATCAGCTTAGTTCTGATCATTGAATCTCCACCTTTTGGTTGTCCCCTTTTAATGGGAAATTCACGTTTGCAGCCTGGCATCCGCATGTGGATCAATGCACTTGAATTTGTTTCACGCTTCAGCAGTTCTCTGGTGGGGAAACATGTAGCATTTATTTTGTCAGTTTCAAAGGGTTGCTTATTTCAGTGCCAAATTCATCAGTAGCGTTTTTGATGATGAGATGATTAGATGAATTATTTCCTTGTTTTGGTGTCAGACGATTAAAGACGTGCATGGCATTACAGTAATATGCTCTTGAAACACTGTTGAAACAGAATATGAGCACAAAACATGCTGTGGGTGAACTCGTGCAATATTTATCTGTAGCAAACCATGTCAAAACACCTATTAAAGCTGATTTCTGCCAACACCCAGTAGGAGGCCTGACATGTGGACTATATGTTTGTGGACACTCCTAATGAATCAACTTCAAGTTGCACGCATTGCTGACACAAATGTCCAAATGCACACACAGCTTGTCTAGCCCCTGTAGAGAAGTACTGCCAATAGACAGATAAACATGAACCTATTGGCACCAAGACTAATGCCAGATGTTGGCTAGAGTGGTGTAAAGTCCCTGAGCGTTGAGCTGTGAAGCAGTTGAACTGTGTTCTCTGGAATGATCAAAAGGTGTTCCATCCGATACTTTTGTATGAGCTGGGGAGTTGAGATTGAAGTGGGATGGGGTGGTGATCATCCAACATCCTGAGCTCACTAACACTTGTCACTGAATGCAATCAAATCCTCACTGCAGCGTTCCAAAATCTAGTAGAAAGCAGACAGTAGAGACAATTCTTTTTAACACCAGATCAGAAGACACAACAAATGAACAGGTGTCCCTATAATTGCGTCCCTCTATTGTATCGTACAGATCATGAGACGAGATATTGTTTGGTTTTCTGAGTGAGTCCAGCTTCTAAACCTCTCATCAATGAGAGAGATGACTTGGTTGTTTTATGTGTAGGGCTTTCAGTCCAGTTCCTGAAGCTTTGACCAATGGGAGATATTGATTGGCTAAACCTAGATACTATGTGGCAACAGCTTCTGATTGGACAGTTTTCCATGAACTTTTTCCATGAAGATTTTGCTTCCAAATAAATCTTACCAATATTAAATATGGTAATAGTGTCACATTTATGTTATACTTGGCTCTCCTGTGTGTCCCTTCTTGTCTTTGTTCTGTTTTTTTTTTTTTTTCTTGTCTCCACCCTAGCTCCGCCCCATTTCCCACCTGTGTCTCATTTGTTGCCCTGCCCGTTTGTTAATCATCACCAGGTGTTTCTAGTCTTTTGGGTGTATTTAAGGTCCTTTGTCTCTGTCTGTTTGGTCTTTTTTTTGTTTCTTGGCAGTTAGCTCAGGGGTTATGTTGCATCCTGGTGTCTTGTTTGTTTTATTAATAAATATTAAAGTCTGCGAGTACATCTGCCTCCTTGTTTTCTCTACAGCAGTTTGACAATTAGCTACAATACTTAGCAATCTAAATAATTCCAAATAGTACATTTAATTCTAAAAACTCTATATATTTTATTAATAAAGTGCCAGTCATATACATGATATGTACAAAAGTATTGGGACACCTGCTCAATAATTATTTCCTCAAAAAATTAGATCTCCAAAGAAAATAGTTCCACTGCAGATGGGCACATCTGGAATTAGGCACGGTGCCAATACATTGATGTTTATCTGTTCCAGAAAGTCCTATTCAATTGCCAATATGTCTCCACTGGGCCTAGACAGGCCTTTTGTGTGTATTTTTGCACGTCAGCAAACATTTGGCCATTTTTTTTGTGTGTATTTTATTTCTTAGAAATCATAAACCAGCTTGGAATGCTTAGAAGTACCTTGAAGCTTCTCCACTTTTGGTCATGTATAATATAAGCCTAACTGATTGTTAATGAGTTGAGTTCCTGCTGCTTCCCCTGCAGAGTTTTATTGCAGCTCTAATCAGATCCAATTGATTCCCTCGTTTAGATGCTCCTGAAGGCTTCATCAATGGAATTAAGAGTTTGTAAATAATTCAGAACTACTCAGTGTGAGAGACTGTTACAGATGTGAAGACATTTCTCAAATAATATCCCAGAGTAAAAGAGTACAGCAGCACAAACCACTGAAATATGTTGATATGAAAAATGTCTCATAATCTGGAGTCAAAACTTGTCAACACATTTCAGCACTCGGGTCTCCATCATGGTATATAAAATAAAATAAAGTAAAATAAAAGCATTAGTACATTCATCATCTCAGAAATGCTTTTGCATGAATCATGCATTTAAAAGATTCCTGCACCTTTTGTGATGAAAAAGAATCTCTCATCACATCTCGAGGCTAATATTTCATTTTTGAGATGCCTTTGCTAGCTACATTATAAAACATCTGAGAGGTGATAAAGCTTAGGGGAACATTTTGATACCATATATATATATATGTGTGTGTGTGTGTGTGTGTGTGTGTGCGTGTGTGTGTGTGTGTGTGTGTGTGTGTACATGTGGGTGTGCGGTAGAGTTAGAACACCTTGATGAATTGCTGGGCCATTTTGGAAATAGCATGTCAGTTTGTACTGTACTGTCATACAGTGTTTGACATAGAAACAGTGTCCAACGAAGCATGTTCATGTAAAATCCAGTTGAAAGCAGAATAACACGATTCACCTTAAACGTAAGTTCAGTCACTGATGCTTAAAAATGTGAACTGTTCTGTTATTTAGTGTTTTGTTTTGTTTTTTCCTTTTCTGTTTCTGTAGGCGTGCACTAACTTTAATGACAGCGGGGCGTGTGTCACCCAGTGCCCCCAGCCGTTTGTCTACAACCCAACCACCTTCCAGCTGGAGCACAATCCACGAGCCAAATACACGTATGGAGCTTTCTGCGTCAAGAAATGTCCACGTAAGGAATAGAGACACACACACACACACACACACACACACACACACACACACACACACACACACACACACACACAGTGAAAATGATATATCTCCTCCTTGTTTGTTTGTTTTGTTTTGTTTTTCTCACATATCTTTTACATTTAAATGCTTCAAATCATGAAGCCAATGAGTCACAATTAAACACACAGTACAGCTTTTAGTAAAGATAAAGATTTGATTTTACTGTATCACCCATGTGCAAACAGCTCATTAATTAAACAGTTAACCAAGTCCAACTGACAATTAGGGTCAGTTTCACACCAAGATAGAATTCCTGACGCTGGAAATGAGTGAAAATAGTGAGATTTGGAGCATTTCACCTGCCATCTTAACCGATACAATGATTGCAGGAGTGGGGCAACATATGGAAGTCTATTGATTCCACCTCCCAGACCACTATAGAACGTTTATTACTTGTTTTAATTACCTGCAAAATAAACAATCACGTGAACTACACATGAATTGTGTGTTACTGGCACAGCCATAGACACTCTGACACACTGCTCTAAAAAAGGCAAATACACCACAGTTCAGCCATCTAAAGTTTACAGAACTGCAGGTGGAACCAGACTGAATTGTCTACATTGCAGAGTGGAATGTAGCCTAGATCAGTTTCTCAACCCTGGTCCAGGAGGCACCCCTGCCCTGCATATTTGTTTGCGGATTCCTTACACAAAATAATTACACACCCCATGGAACTCTGAAGAGCTTGTTAATGAGCTGATTGGTTGAATCAGGTGTGTTATGAGCAGGGTAATCTGTAAAATAGGCAGGGCAGGGGTGCCTCCAGGACCAGGGTTGAGAACCACTGACCTAGATGACAGTATTCCCAAAATGAAGTGAGGACTGAGTCCTGAGTCAGAGGTGGAACTTCGAGAAGACGTGGGTCATGTTGCACGCACACACACATGCACACAGACACAGTCACTTTCATACACATGAAACTGTACAGGCGTGTACTGTACACACACACACACACACGCACACACACACACATGCACACACGCGTCGCTCTCCAAACATTCCTCTGAGGATCAGATTTTGCACTCAGTGAAACACTCTTTGTGTCTGGATGTGGGGACAGCTGTGTTTTCCGAACACACTTGGGAATTTCCTGCACTATTAAAGACTGTGTTTCTCACACTCTGAGAGCTCAGAGGTGTCAGGAAGATTTTTTGGGGATGTTTGTGTGTGTGTGAGAAGTTTTGAAATAAAAAGCTTTTGCCAGGCTTTGGAGACTCGTCTGCAAAGGGTTATGGTGGCACTTATCATGAGAGCTGTTTAAATATAACCTGATGTGCAGATACAGCCCTTAACCCACAGCGTACCTTGAGCTTTCAGCAAACCTTCATCTTAGAATGATAGTTTAGTAGAACCTGGTTGTGTTTGTGTACGTTTATAGATCTGTTTGTGGAAGAGAGTGTCTGTGTTGTGTTTTATAAATACAGGGTTATATTGGGTACTGACAGACACTTCCAGTAACCTTTTAGCTTTGAAAAGTTTTGAATTACAATCATTGACAAAAATGTACAATGTCACATTGCTGCAAAACTCGGCATGAATTTGTGTC
Source organism: Acestrorhynchus altus (assembly GCA_034509495.1). NCBI lineage: Eukaryota > Metazoa > Chordata > Actinopteri > Characiformes > Acestrorhynchidae > Acestrorhynchus > Acestrorhynchus altus. Next base: position 29,065,960 of record CM067509.1, read on the forward strand.
TAAGGTAGTTATGTGTACGATTACAGGTGTTGTCTAATTAAACTCTGGGTTTTGTCACAAGATGGCATAAAGTGTTTCTCCTGCTGCCCTATAAAAGACTCTCAGAAGCTACTTTTGGGTAGCATACATTTTGGTGAGAGGTCATTGACTGCTAGACATTTTGCCCAGTTAACATACTTTGAAGGGGTCAAATCATTGGACTGAGCAGGGTGGTCATTTTGACAAATTGCCTACAATCTAGACCATTCTGTCCAAGCCATCGTTGCCTTTGTTTGCAGTGTCATGAATGAGAACACCCTGGAACCACCCTCTTGTTATCTCCTCCAGGTGTCTCTAGTCTCAGTCTGTGTAAAAGTAGTCCTTTGTTTCAGCGTCTCTTTGTCTTTCGTTGTGTACTGATGTCCATTTTGTCTTTCCATCATTATGTTTGTACCCTATGCTTGGCTTCCTAGTCAGTTTGGTTATTTGCTTGTTCTTTTTTCATTCTGTTTTCTTTTTTTAGGTCTTGTTTCATTTTGACCTTCATTCCAACGTGACAGATGTTGCCTTTATATACCACATGACTAAATAAACAAATAAATGAAAACTCCTAAAACTGGAATATCACTGGACAACTCTCCGTCTTTCACACTCCTCTTGCTCTCTCCTCCGCTCAGTTTGCCCCCGCACACCGACCTAGTATATGCAGCCTGTAGAACAGATTCAGTAGATTCAAACTTTTTTTTTTTTGTCATAAGACAAATAACAAAGATTTGAAGTATAAATACGGTGCCAATCCGTTCCATTTTAAATTATTCTTCTAGTTGGTCTATCAGCATCAAACATAAACTGCTATGCTGTGTCAAGCCTTCACGTTTGATGCAAGTTAAGAGTGTTCTTTATCTTCACTGTTTCTATGCTAAGCATGGAGAAAAGAGAAAGAGCCCAAGGGTGTAAGAAATGAGGCCTTCAAAGAAAAGAACATGGGCCTTTCTGTCAAACATAGTGGAGGTTCAGAAATGGTTTTGGGTTGTGTGCATGTGTGGGAGTGAGATAGTGGGGGGAGCCGTGAGCCAGTTTAATGGGGGTGCCAATATTTTTGTCCAGTCCATTTCTGGAATGCTGTGGGGACTCTTTGTTCCAATCCAAAAGAAGAACTAATCCTGTGAAAGCAACTGCAACACATATCAAGTCATACATCTGAAGGCACTGCCGGGATGCCAGTATTTTTGGCCATGACTGTATATGTGTGTGTATATAGTCATTCTGTTGGACTCTCTCTCGTCTCTCGTTCTCTGTCTCTCTTTTCGTCTCTCACTCTCGTGCTTTCAGTCCTGATGGATGCCATGCTATACGCAGCCACCGCTGCAAGAAATAGGATCACTCCTTCACAGAATATGCACACACACTCATAATGATATACTCACACACACGAATACACCACATCTTCAAGGAGCAGAGGTGAAAGGCATGGTGTGGTTCAATCGGCCTGACAGTACATGTGTCTGCCATTATAAAACAGTGTGTTTGTGTGTGTGCTGTGACTCTTTCCCTGCTTTTCTCTGGCAGATAACTTTGTGGTGGACCACAGCTCATGTGTGCGAGCATGTCCCAGCAATAAGATGGAAGTGGAGGAGAACAAGATAAAGATGTGTATCCCCTGCACTGATATTTGCCCTAAAGGTACATACACACTTACACAGACAGTGCTGCAAGCACTTGCCTTCTTTATCAGCTGATGAGGACAATGAATCTCCTGTCAGCATTTTATCAGCTTTTCTTACCATGTATCACCTTGTGGTTCTATAGTAACTACTCCACCTCTTTCTCGTCATACTTTCTTAGCTTCTTCACCCTGATATTCAAGGGTCAGGACCCCAAAAGACCACCACACATTGCACATTATGTTGGTGGTGGTTCATTCTCAGCACTGCAATGACACTGACATGGTGTATTGGTGTGTGTTGTGCTGGTGTGAGTGGATCAGACACAGCAGGGCTGCTGAAGAGTCCACTCACTGTCCACTCTATTGGACACTCCTACCTAGTTGCTCCACCTTGGCGATGTAAAGTCAGAGACGGAAGCTCATGTGTTTGCACACTGATTAAGTTGGTCATTCATCAGTGGTAGCAGGACCCTGACCACAGGACGGTGTTGGCTGGATATTTGTGGTTGGTGGACTATTCTCAGTCCAGCAGTGACACACATGGGTTTAAACACTCCAGCAGAAGTGTTGTGTCTGATCCACATACCAACACAACACACACTAACACACCGACACTGTGTTAGTGTCATCGCAGTGCTAGGAATGACCACCCATGTAATACCTGCTCTGTGGCAGTCCTCTGGTGTCCTGACCATTGAAGTTCACATAAAATGGTTTGTGAAAATTCCTTCTAATGAACCCATTCAACTACTTTAATTTGCACTCATTGTTGACAGAGATGTGCAAATGCACACAATCTCTGTTTTTAGTCCAGCAGAAGAGGACTCTCTGAAGCAGATAAACACGAACCTGTTGGCATAATTTCTAATGCAAGGCAAGGGCTAGAGGTGTATAAATATAAAGACCCTCAGCACTGAACTGTGGAACAGTGAAACTGTGTCTTCTGGTGATCATCCCACATCCTGACCTCACTGATGCTCTTGTCACTGAATGCTGTCGGTAGTGTGAATACACATAAGACCTGTAGCTCATCTCTTGGCCAGTGTATTAGCCATCCTTTACCTTGTTCATTGTTGGTCAATTTCTAACCACTGAAGAAGGTCAGTATCCTGAAGGAACCCTCCCAAGGGATCAATAAAGTTCTATTCTATTCTATTCTGTTAAACAGAGCGGTTGCAGTCTCTGAATATTAGTAAGCTGGCGCTATATGCGGGTGGTCATTATAAATGTCCACAGCCTCCACCTACCATCCAAGGGGGGCATGGTTCAAAATATTTGGACATAGACTTTTAAGGAAAGACCACTTTGCTGTGATTCATGTCTCTCACAGCAGACTAATTGCAGGTTGCATGAAATTACATCATTTTTATTAGTTCTTCAGAAAAGCCCCAGTCTAACGTTTGGAACAATATTAAGCCAGCTGTTACAGCTTCACATGCCCACTCATATATGGACTTACTCATTCATTGTTTCTTCTGAAATCAGATGTATTCTACTGAATTCACTGTCCAGGGAAGACTTTCTTCTGGATTTTGGAACATTGCTGTAAGGATTTGATTGCATTCAGTGTCAAGAGCAGTAATGAGGTCAGAATGTTGGATGATCACCACCCAACTTAGCTGCAAGTCTTCATCTCTTCCAAAATGTATTGGATGGAGAACTATGATTAGAGAGTCATATTTGTCATTTGAGAGTCATATTGTATTGGCTGTGCTTCTTTATTTCAAGAAAAACAGAATGTGAGCAGGAAATCAGTAAAGCCTGCTGTAGTACACCAGCTTGTTTCTCTCAAGGCTTTCCCAGTTGCCCCAAAGGCTTTCACTCTTCACCCTATTTGTGTACTTTGTGTCCTGAGACTTTTTCTTCTTTTTGGTTTGCTTCCTCAGCGTGTGATGGCATCGGCACGGCAAGTCTGCAGACAGCTCAGACCGTGGACTCCAGCAACATTGACAGGTTTATCAACTGCACCAAGATCAATGGCAACCTGGTGTTCCTCATCACGGGAATCAAAGGGTGAGGGCTTTTCTGTAACAGCCAGAGAGAGGAGCACAGCTTAAACGCATTACACTGTTCACAAACACCATCATCCTCAGTCTCTGCACAGCTCAGGGGACTCTGTAAAAAGAGTGACGTTAGAGATTAAAAGGTAAAAGGTAACTGTAAAAACAGAAAACTGGCACATGAATTAAGGCATCAAATGTTTAGGATATGTAGGATTGTATTGGCACATTTTAATTCCCCCCAGAAATCAGTTCTATTCTGCTATAGTGAACAAAGACAGAGTTACAGTTAGGACTGAAGTGATTGACAGCATTGTCTAGAAGAGACTGTCTGCAGGACCTACACTTCTCTTCATTACATGGAGTAGCTGAAATAGAGTGGAATTTATATAAACTAAACTTTACCTTTGAAACATTCCGCTTACCAGACAGTCTGGAAATCCCAGGGAAAAATCCGCTTTGCTTCTGAGCTGTAAGCTCAATGAAGGTGGTTTGAGACATGCTTGTTCTGGGAGAAGCGGGTGGATCTACCTAATGAGTAGGCGAGTCTGGCTCCTTCTCTGGTCTACATTCTGCAGAATCTGGTACCAAATTTGACAACATGGCAGACAGTTTCTGCTTCATTTTCATAGAACAGCAAGGAACAAAACCATGGTGTACAGACATTGATTTGGCAACTTCATTAAAACTACCTCCTCCTTTCTGCACTCAGTGTCCATTTTTTCAGCTCCACTTACTATATAGGAGAAGAATATCAATCTTTAATTTACATTTGCATGTAAGGCATTTGGAAGATGTTCTTATCCAGAGATATCTTTAGCTAGTTAGTAAAGGCTAGAATCCAGAGATTCCTCAAGCTTAGATGCTGTTGAAAACAAATGTCAGCTTGGAAACCAAACAAAAAATTAGTATAATTGTAAACCTTTAATAAGTTAAATGTTCTTGAAAGAGATGGTCTTCAGTCTGCATTTGAAGACAAGTGACTCAGGGGAAGTTTGTCCCACCATTCTGATGCCAGGACAGAGAAGAGTCTGGATGCTTGTCTTCCTTGCGACTGAAGGGATGTTGGGTTGAGCCAAGTGTACTTGATGGGCTCTCGAAGGGCTCTTGATAAAGATCAAGTTTTGACCAAGTATGGAGAGGCTGGTGCCCCAAACAGCAAGGTGCCAATAAGTTCAAGCTTACCTGCTCCAGAAAGTCCAGTTTTATTGGCAGTAATTCTATACAGGAATTAGACAATCTGTTTCAGCATTTGGTGGAACTTAGAGAAACTAAGGGGTGTTTGTTTGGACACGTATCATTACTATTAACTTCACAATAAGCTCAAGGAAACATGGTCAGCTCTACATGTCTCTGCTAGTGAGCTGATCTGTGTATTTAAATGTGTGTATGAGTTGAATTCTGGGCAGAGGGGTTCAGTCTTTATCCCGGGGGGCAGTTAAAAGCACACTGATGTAGCCGCTGCATACTCCAAGGCTCTACTGGCCTGTTATCAGCTGCTGCTGACCCAAAGGTGCTGCAAGAGCTTTTAAACTCCTCAAACCCCACTGTTGGCTTAATCTGCCACTCTCACACACTCTCGCAAGTCTCTCTCTCTCTCTCTCTCTCTCTCTTTCTCTCTCTCTCTCTTTCTCTCTCTCTCTTTCTCTCTCTCTCTCTTTCTCTCTCTCTCTCTTCTTATGTAAGTGTGTATTGACTGTGTTTTGTGTGTGAGGTGTGAGTGCAGCTTCTCTAAATTAGCAGTGTGCAGTCTTCTGGGATCTGTCTCCAGGTCAAGTGAAGGGCAGTGACGTTTTAGGATTAAATATCAGAAAACATAGCTGCTATTCTGGATCATATCTCTGTTTCTGTTCATTATTAAGGGGCAACCATTGCCTAAAGGTAAGAGAAGCTGGCTTGGGACTAGAAGGTTGCCGGTTCAATCCCCAGGACTGGCAACTATAGCTGAAGTGCCCTGAGCAAAGGCACCTAACCCCCAATTTCCCCCCAGGTACTGAAATGGTATATGTGTGTTTATTTACTGCACTCAATGGGAAATTCATATATGCAGAGGTTATACAGTAGAAGATCACTCAATCAGTGCTAATTTATATAGTGCTTTTTAAAACAAAGGAGTTGTCACAAAGCAGCTTTAGAGAAATCTGGGTCCATGACTCAAATGAGCAGCCAGCAGTGGCAAGGAAAAACTCCCTCAGACTAGAGGAACCCATCCTCCTCTGGTCGACACTGGAGAGCACAGACAAAGGCACATACGTGGGTATAAAGATGTAGAGCAGAAGAGAACGAAGCTGCACTAAATGTGATGAACATGAACGCAGGATGAGTTATATGTGGGGAGTGGAATGTGAGTTTGGATGTGGCTTGCCTTAGTATTCTGTCTGGCGCAGGTTAAGTGCCTTCAATCTAGGGAGGAGAGTTCCAGCTGTGGATGAGCAGACATCTGGGCAGAATCATTTGGATGTACCATGGTAGGACTATTATCAGCCAGGCAGCAGGGGCAAGTTTTATTGATGGGGGAGAGACAGAGAAAAAATTAGTGACCCCTTAGAGGTGTTAATAAAAAGCCTGCATAAAGAGAAAAGTTTTTAGTTGTGATTTGAAGATAGAGAGTGTGTCTGAGTCCCGAACAGTATCAGGAAGCAAGCATGCCAGTTTTATAAGAGAAACCTTGTCCCCCTACAGTGTTCTTTTTAATTCTAGTGACTGCCAGTAGGCCCACATCTTGAGAATGCAGTTTAGTAACAATATTTTATAGTCAATTTGGAATTTAATAGTTCACACAATGAAAGTGACAGCAGGTCTGTTTGAAGATAAAATGTCTTACATGACTGATAATTAGATATTAATAAATATAGTTCATGAGAATCAAAAGGAGGCTGACAGTGTCACGAAGTAATTTGGAGGAATTCATAATTGAGAACATGGAGTTTTATTTGGTTTCAGGCTGATTGTGTTAACTCCTTAGACCCTGTTCTTAAGCCCACATTTATTTAAGCCCTTTACTGCCATAATAAACATTGTATTCATGAGCCTCAACTTTAATCCCTGTGGGTCTCCAAAAGATGTGCTGAGGCAAACCGCTATCAAATATTTAAAGTTTTAATGTTAAGATTAATATAGAATAAGGCCGCCAGAAGACAGGGTGTGAAATGGGGGCTTGCATCCAGTCCAGTTTCCATCTTCTTACAGTCCTTCTGAACCTGGAGGTTACCAGGTGAGATGAAAAAGGGTGCATTTGATCAGGAAAAGCTCAAATCTGCAGGAATCCAGCCCTTCAGCACTGAACTTTCCCATGATTGAAAGAGGTAAAAGCAAGATGTAAGAATTGAAATATTTTGCTCGTGAGCTCCCCCTACAATTGGTGAGTGTTATTCATTTTTACTACACAGTAGTAAATACAAGTCAGACTCCCTCTTTCATGGACAGCTGTATGATTTGTGTTATGAGGCAAAAAGCAGTTCTTGCACGAGGTCTTTATTATACAGTAACAGCCTTCCGGCCCGTATTGAGAATGACAGAGACAGCGCTTCCTATTGGTTATGCTTCCTGCAAGCATCATACAGAATTCCTGGATGAGTAAGGATCAGTGCTGTGTACAGAGAGTGCATCTTGAAGCTGGAGACTGTGCTTAAACAGACCCCAGGATGGAGCTAACCTTTGTAAACATCTATTGAGACTGGACAGGGGGGACGGCTGTTTCATAATATGTACTTTCATCTGTGGTTTCATTTGTGGATTTTTTGTTTATGCTCCCTTTTCATTGATATCATTTTTGTTTTTCAGGGATGTTTATCACAACATAGAAGCTTTGGACCCAGAGAAACTCAATGTGTTTCGCACGGTTCGGGAGATCACTGGTAAGAAAATCATATCTCCATTTATTCATCCCTGTATACATTTCCAAAACCCAAAGATGCTTACCATGATCATTTTGCATATGTATATGGATTACAGCAGCATATCACACAATTTATTAATTTATGCTGTCCTTGTCCGGTCAGTTTCAGTTTTTCTGTGTTCTGTCCACAGGCCATTTTATTCCAAGCACCAATTAGCTCTGATCTCTGTCCATTATTCCCCTCTGAGAGATTGAAATCGCTGCATTTCCATAATCAGCTCCATTCAGAGGAAGACTGAGAGAGAGAGAGAGAGAGAGAGAGAGAGAGAGAGAAGGAGAGAGGGAGGGAGTTGGCAATATTCTTGGCAATATTCTCTCAACTTCATTGATGTTTACAATGTTTCAGTATTTTTATATGTATGTAGGATAAAGGACACCACAGGTGTTTAATGACTGAATTAGTGCAGGTCGCTGTATTCCATTGTCTCTACTACATTTCGAGCAATGGTTTGGAGAATTGCACTAGGCAACAGCTTTATGATTTTATGTGCTGGATTATTACCAGACCATCTTATTCCCCCTCAACTCCCAACCTGCCCCACAAACATCTGGAGATATTGGATACCTATATGTTTCTGAAGTTTTAATTTAATTCATAGTTTGGTATAAAACAAAAATGCCTAAAATTTTAAAAAATGCATCTCTTGTTTCTTCCAGCTGGACAGTAACCAGCCAGTACTGTTCATACCTGCCCCTTTTTATGGACAGAAATTTGTCAAGGAGTCGGTACTTGGTTAAGATATACAGTATCTCTGCTTTGGGTCTTTGATGGTCAGGAGATAAATAGGGCTCCAGTTTAAAAGCTCTTTGGATTTAATTCTCCCAGTGTTCTAGATTTTGTTCTTACTTATGTGTGAGGAGCTGATGTTTAGGACAGGGCTGTTAGGACCTCTCTGTCTCTCTCTTCTTGCTCTCTGAGGTGATCTCTCTCTCTCTCTCTCTCTCTCTCTCTCTCTCTCTCTCTCTCTCCCTCTCTGAGGTGACAACAGGCAAGGCAGGCATGCATGTCCCCCTGTCTGCTCCCGAAGCAGGAGGCTTTGCTCTCTGACAGAACCGTGTCCTCTTGGGTGGTGTGTCATTTCTGCTCTGTGACCTCCGTCTGAAATGTTGAGAAATGCCACTTTGAAATGCCCAGCCTGGAGGGCCATGTATATAAACTACCATTCCTTTATTGCAATGGTGGAGTGACTTTAATCCAGTCTGAATCATGTTACTGCTAGCCAAACACTGACTGCCTGAGAGACTGGGTTGCTGCTTCTCTTAAACCTATTTCACACCAGATATGGTTGACTTGGCCTGCTGTACCATGAACAGTTTGCTTCTATGTTCATCAGCGGAGTGCTTTACGTTGGCCTTCAGCACAGGAAAATGCTTTGGGACCATTTTGGATGGGTGCCCCGTAAACCATTCTAGCAGTTTATAAACAGTAACAGTATGCAGTGTTCTTGCTAAATGTACAATCTAGTCCAATAAAAAGGTTAAGATGTGGCTGCAATTATGTAAAATAATTAGGATACCCAATGGAAACCTTAATCCTTTTTTAGATTTGAACATATGAAGATTTGATCTTCATTTCAAATCAAATCCAATCTGGAGGAAGAAATCTTAGAGGAACCAGGCTCACAAGGGGGCCCATCCTCCTCTGGTCAATCTACTAGTTGATAAGGGGACTAGTAGGTAAGGGGTCTAAGTTGATAAGGGGTCTGCTGTTATACTCGTTTGAACAACATTAAGACATGGAGGTGATATTACAGCACATACAACAAAATCAGTGACTTTTGTAATAGAAGTGCAATGTTCCCGTGAGGAAAACGTGAGGACACACCCAGTAAAGACATCTGTAGCTCATATTCCAAAGCAAGATAAATGGACACTGCAACTTGTAACATGTCTATTGTGAAATAATATTCCCTTGAAGAAGAGTAATGTGACATATCGCGCACGTCATGTCATTTCTGATGTGAAAAGGGCTTTAGAACCTATTACAGACTAACTTGTCTCAAATTATTGTCCTGTTGTCCCCTGCCGTGGTGCAAACTAGCCTTTTATGTGTGCAATTTTATCAAGAGCTGTGGTTTGGTGGTTGCGGAACCAGTATTGTGACTGGAAGGTTGCTGGTTTGATTCCCTGAACAGGCAGGACATGACTAAAGTCCCCTTCAGCAAAGCACTTAACACCTGAACTGCTCGTGTCCCACAGACAGGGCTGCCCTCCGCTTAGGGCATGTGTGCACACTGCCCCCTAGTATGTGTATTGACTAGTGTGTGTTTCACTGCGTGGATGGGTTAAATGTGGAGCACAGTGGATGTATGTACACGTTTACATTTACGTTAACCTAGTAGAGGTTGCTTTCCTACGTGCGGCGTATTACAGAGGTTCTTAACGAAGCCGACCTTTTTTCAGTGTGTGATTTACTGGAGAGGTTGTGTTAGTCCGCTGCTGTTAGGCCAGCTCAGACAGGTGCTCAGCAGGATCTCGTTAACACCATTAGCATGATGAAGTCTCGCCTCTGCACATAAAGTAAACAGATAAAAACAGAGGCAGGCGGGCGGCTTACTCTCGAGGAATGCTATACACATAAATCCACACAATACACACCCACACACACACACACACACACACACACACACACACACACATTGAGACTTCCCATTGCTGCAATTTTGTCATTAAGGCAATTAGTGTCAGCAGACGCCACACTAACAACACATCACCATGGAAGACAGGCCTGTAATCTGCCTTCACAACCCACAAGGGTCTCGCTCATACAGTCATTACACTTAGAGCACTCAGCTAAAGATATCGTGCCATATTTACCAAGCGTCTGAGTGTAAGCTCTGCTGCTTCTGGATCAACTGGTATTTTCTCACCCACTGTGATGATGCCTTATAATTCAGGCTGCACAAGATGGACAAGCATGCATTCCATTCAGTCACAGTTTTAGTTTCCTGGTGAAAGTCTCAGTTCTATAATAGTTCTAGTTCTAATTCTAGTAAAAAGCTAGAAACAGATGAAGATTGCAGTGGATCTTTAAGTATTAGAACCCGAGATCTGCATATTGGGAGCAGTTACGTGCTGTTTTCTAGGCATTGTAACTCAGGATTAGAGTCACCTACATACTTGATACACATATCATAACAACCTACACGGTGTACCCTGTCTAACTTGTAATCAGGGAGTAATCCAGCAAGGATCCAACTCATTATTCACTCATTTCCATCTGAATTAACTCCCACTTTAGATGCCAAAGGAGTCTTACAGTGCTTGTTTACTGCTCTGTCCATGCATGCATGCAGACTCCAAATAGGCAACTAAAGTCATTCAAATATCCAAGGTGGTGTCTCGCGTGTTGTTATAGTGTAGTAGTTGGTTGCTATGGTGTTGCTAAGGTGGTGCTATGCAGTTGTAAGGTAATACATTGGTTGCTTTGGTGTTAATAAACAGTTCCTGATGTTGCGGTCTTAAGGGCTGCCCTACAGGAGAAGAAGCAAAATGGAAGGAATGAGGGATGCAGAATAACAAGTTGATGAGTGCAGGTACCTGCCCTCAGGTTTGGTGGCAGTTGGTACATAAATATCCTGTGGCAGCAAGTGTACAAAAATGAATGCGAGTGAATGGGAGGAAAAAAGGACGGGAACAATAAATAAATGAGTTTGGGTTCAAAACAACAGCACATTTCTTCTTGGGGAATGCCCTAAGATAGTATATCCAAAATAGCAGCAGAATTACAGTAGAAGGGCACACACACACACACACACACACACACACACACACACACACACACACACACACACACACACACAAATTGATTGGGAGTCTATGGGAAGAATCCACAACACTCTATTGCTATATGGAAACCATGTGTCTGATCAAAATCCCGAGTATAAGCACACATCATGCAATCTGAGGGAGCAGTACTGAGTTGGAACAGTGTTGATATCTTTAAAACAGCAGGACTTTGGAGATGGATTTATTTTAATATTAGTGTTTTATTGAGTAAATAAACACTTACTGCCCAGAAAATGAGTTTTTAATTCTCATTTTCACAGGCATCTTTTGCATGGCAGTGTAGGCCTATATATCACCACACACGTTTCCCGTGCTCTGAAACAGGAACAGTTTGACAATAGTTAAGGCTTATTATGTTTTGGTCATTTTTATATCAGGCCTTTTCTGCAGCCTGAGCTGAAAATACAGGTTATTTATATGCAGCACAACTCAAGCAGCAAACAGATTCGCGTTAACCTTTATTAACTCAGCCTGTAACTCAAACTCCTCCCAAAAGTAGTGAATTTATTGAAGTGCTATCAGGTTTCAGCTGCGCAACTGAATACGTCCCTGAGAATATGCATCATCCAGCCTTTTCAATGTTAATGCAATTTGTGTAATTTATGTTCATGTCCCCAAATACCCCTCTCTCTCTTTCGCTCTCCCTACCTCCCCCCGTCCCTCACTCCCTACCTCCCCCTCTCTCCAATCCCCCTCATTGTCTCCAGTTCACCTTCTGCCTCCCTCTTATTTCTTCATTTCTGTTTGTCCTCCCTCTCTCATGCACAGCACCATTCCTTCATCATTAAATATTCAACATTTATATCCATTATTTACGGTTCTCAATGATCTGTGTCCCTGCCATTAGCCTTTCATCCAGTTATCCCACAAAAAAAAAAATAAATAAATAAATAAATAAATAAAATAAATAACAGGACAGGTGCATTCATGAGGTGTGTATGTGTGTGGGGGGGGGGTAAGTAAAGTAAAGTAAACAATTTCCTCAAGACCCACCATTCCAACTTTCTAGCAACTGTAATTCTCTGTTAGCCCAGTCCAACGTAACAGGTGTCCAAACCTAGAGTCTAGAACCTACCATGCATCCAGACGGCCACTTGTCCAATGTAGCTATAAAAGAGCACAGCTATTGTCAGAGCCTGAACTGATGAACATGTTGTGGTTCTGACTGCCTCTCATAATTATCTTCTCTCAAGGTTTCCTGAACATTCAGTCATGGCCGGAAAACAAGACAGACTTGAGCGTGTTCTCCAATCTGGCGACCATCGGTGGCCGCTCACTCTACAGGTAAATTCATTCATGCAGTCCCCAAAACCCAACAGTGGGATTTTGGGGTTCTTTGACTGTGAGCAGAAACTCTCCACACTGATATCCACAATCAGTCACTGAGGTCAGGCCTGAAAGTCTGTAGAGATAAAATAACACAGGCTGTGCTCTCTGTCCTGAACCCAGAGAGGAGGCGATCTGCCTTTCAGCAAGAGGAAGAAAAGAGAAAGAGAGTATCGCTTCCAGTATAAACTGGAAGAGTATCTCAGCACTGCATGACAGCCCACTGTAAATGCCAAGTAGCTCATCACACACTAAGAACAGATATGTCATTAGCCCTAAAACGAATTAACAGGCATTAAGTGACAACCATTTTTCCTTTCCAGAGTGACCATTTTGTACCTTTCATTACAGCTGAGATGATCAGAGAGATGGGAAAACCATAAGTAATGAAAGGGGCAGGTCAGGACAGAGGAAGAAGGACAGAGCAGTGGAGAGAAGAGAAGAAAGACAGAACGGCTGTTCCAGAAGGAGATAGAGAGAGCAGGGGGAGGAGAGTGAGCAGTCCTGTGTTAGTGAAGTGGAAAGCTGTCTGAAAGCCTCTTTGATGTGCTCTTCAGCACATCTGCCTGGGATTCAAATCTCCGTCAGCGCTTCTGTTTTACAAACATTGATGGTAAACCAGCGCTCATCTCTGCTTTACTGTAGGACTGGGTTGATGTTATTCAGACACTAATAAGACACTAATAAACTCATCAATAAATTTTGATGATTGAAATGGAATGGTTTGGAATATCTCCCTGGAGCTGGCTGCCCGGCCAAACTGAGTGATCGTGGTAGGAGGGCCTTAGTCAAGAACCCAACTGTCACTCTAACAGAGCTCCAACAGTGCTCTTTGGAGAGAGGAGAACCTTCCAGAAGGATAATCATTTCTGAAGCACTCCACCAATCAGGCCTGTATGGCAAAGTGGCCAGACAGAAGCTACTCCTCAGTAAAAGGCATAACAGCCATTTAGAGTCTCCAAAAGAGTCTCCTAAAGGACTCTCAGACCACGAGAAACAAAATGATCTGGTCTGATGAAAGAAAGATTGAACATTTTGGTGGAAACCAGACATTGCTCATCACTTAACCCGTACCATTCCTACAGTGAAGCATGGTGGTGGCAGCATCATGCTGTGGGGATGTCTCTCCACAGCAGGAATTGGGAGCATAGACAGGGTTGAGGGAAAGAGGACTGCAGTGATGTACAGAGACATTCTTGATGATAACCTGCTCCAGAGTTCTCTGGACCTCAGACTGGGACGAAGGTTTATCTTCCAGCAGGACAACGACCCAAATACACAGCTAAGATAACAAAGGAGCGGCTTCGGGACAACTCTGTGAATGTCCTTGAGTCGCCCAGTCTGAGCCCAGACATGAGCCTGATTGAACATCTCTGGATCATCCAGACTGATGGAGCTTGAGAGGTTCTGCAAAAAAAATGATGTAAAGTATTGAGCAAAATCTGTCAACACTTATGTACATTACGTTTTTGTGTTTTGTGCAAAGATTTCAAACAAACTTTTCTCATGTAATCGTGGGATATTGTGGGTAGAATTTTGAGGGACAAAAATGAATTTAATCCATTTTGAAATAAGGCTGTAACATAATATGTGCAGTCAAAGGTGAAGCTGTGTGCATAGTTTACATTTACATATACATTTATGGCATTTATCAGACACCCTTATCCAGAGCGACTTACAAAAGTGCTTTGCAGAATCCAGAAGTTCCTCCACCTTCAAACTTCAAACCTCAAACCATATGTTGTAAGAAGGAATAACTAAATGTCAAACTATGAAAAATGAAAATTATAACAAAAATAAAAAGGCATACATTAGTATTATAAATAAATATGTCTGGATTCTCTCTCTCTGTCTCTCTCTATCTCTCTCGCTCGCTTGCTCTCTCTATCTCGCTCGCTCGCTCTCTCTCGCTCTCTCTCTATCTCTCTCGCTCACTCTCTCTCGCTCTCTCTCTATCTCTCTCGCTCACTCTCTCTCTCTCTCTATCTCTCTCTCTCTCTCTCTCTCCTCAGTGGCATCTCTCTGCTGGTGCTGAAGCAGCAGTGGATTTCCTCTCTGCAGCTGCAGTCCCTGCGCGAGATCAGTGCTGGAAATGTCTACATCACCAACAACAGCCAGCTGTGCTACTACAACACCATCAACTGGACCAGCCTGTTCCGCATCCCCACCCAGAAAGCCCTGATCCGTAACAACCGTGACCCAAAAGAGTGCAGTGAGTGTTCATTTCACTCAAGATCATTCAGTGAGCAAGCAGTTAAATAACTGAAAATACAAGAAGACAGGAGATCTTTTACAGACGCCTGCTTATTTGTTGTTTCTTTTGAAATCAAGGAGTCCATCAAATGGAGTTTTTCTCCTGTCCACTGAAGGCTTTCTACCAGATTTTGGAACATTGACATGAAAATTTGACTGCATTCAGCAGTGAATGGTTTCCACCCTTTCCTAACTCCCCATATCCTCCATGGACTGCTGATACAGCATCTAAAATGGGAAATAGTGTGTTTAAAACAAGCAAACAAGCAAGATTCTTCACTGTAGTCCATGGTTATTATTTTCTCAAGTACATAAAATCTACTGGTCACAGACTCTTTTACACTCTCCGATTTAGAAAAGAGTAAAAGAGTAATGTAATGAATGCTTCAGAACATCAGGACTTTAATTCAGTGGCATTTTGACATACAGTTGGATATTTACTGCGAATACAATGGCTTGATTGTCTTCTTTAGATACGGTCACTATCCTTCAGAAGCTTGGAAACCAGTTTTTGCCCCAATTTTGATATGTATTTGTTATTTTATATATGTATTTATTTACTGCACGCTAAGATACTACTGATGTGATAATGTGAGATATTAGTACAACCCTGAAGAAACTATTTTCAGGAAGTCAAGACTGATCTGTGGAGCTGTGAAAGAGATAATAATAATAATAATAATAATAATAATAATAATAATAATAATAATAAGCATAATAATAATGATGATGATGATGATGATAATAATAATAATAATAATAATAATAAGCATAATAATAATAATGATGATGATGATAATAATAATAATAATAATAATAATAATAATAATAATAATAATAATGATGATGATGATGATGATGATGATGATAATAATAATAATAATAATAATAATGGTGAAAATGCTTTTTTGACTTTCAGTTGTGAAAAGAGATGTGATCCATAAATTGGTTAAGAACCTTTGTATCACACGGAGGTTCATTAAGCCTTTAAAATGTTCCTTCTCTAATCCTTCTTTCTTTCAGGATCAGTGCACTTCAGTGAGCCAGGTGGAGCTAGATTTCCAGTCTTGATTTTTGCATTAGTTAATGTAGGCAACAGAACAGGTTGTCTCAGCTGTAGTCCTGGGGAAACATTGCTCTGGAGAGCTCTGACTCTGACCCAGCACTAATCCAGTTCATACAGTCAAGTGAGACAGTAGCTGCCCAGTGAGTAACATCTTAAGTTCCCTTCACTAAATCTAGAGTACCCTTGCTTTGGACAGTTCCCTGCTAATGTCAGAAAGAGCATATGAATTAGCTTTTGGATCAGATGGTTTGGGAACAAGGAAAACAGTGTGCTGGACCAGGGTCTTGCCCTTGCCAGTTCAGTTGCAGTAATTACAGAATACAGGACTGGAACCTGGATTCAAAGTCTGGAGAACACTTCTAGCCTACAGAAGCCTGCTTCCTTCCCAATCTGCAGTCCATGTCTTGCACGGCTGGGTGCCCTTTTTGAGGCAGGGTGACTCTCAGTGATCCTCTGGCCTTCTCAGCCATCTCCCAGCCCCTCCAGCTGTGAAGGAAGCGACACTCTTTGGGCTCCCGCTATGGCCAGTGAAGTGCACTGATCTGAGGAAAAAGAGGGCAAGGAGCCGCCTACCTCCTCCTGTGACTGTCCCTACTGACCGCTGGCTCAGGAGAAATCAGGAACACTACTACACTCCTCAGGACCACAGCAGGGGAGAAAGGACACATAGGCATATGTGTGTGGGTCTCTGAGAGTCTTTTGGTACCATATTCATTATTTTCTGATGATATTGAAGTATTTTAACATATTGTAGAAACCAGGGCAGTTTAGAAATAAGTGATATGCACAAATGTTTGTGGACACTCCTTTTAATGAATGCATTCAGGTACTCTAAGTTGCACCCAGTGCAGACACAGATGTGCAAATGCACACACACACACACAGTTTGTCTAGTTCCTGTTGAGAAGTACTGACAATACAGTAGGACTTTCTGGACCAGATAAACATGAACCTATTGGCACCATGTCAGAGGAGCATCATCCCCCTCAGCATTGAGCTGTGAAGCAGGGGAACTCTGTTTTTTGTAATGATGGTGCTCCATCCAATGCTTTTTGGATAAGCTTGGGAGTTGGGGGTGAAGTGGGAGGGTGATTAACCAATGCTGAGTGTGTTATACCCCTCTAGTTCACACACTGCTCCAGGCATGGTTTCAAACATGTTTGTCTGCTCCAGAGAGAGTTTAATTCTATTGGCATTACTTGACTGCAGGGCCTAGACTTTGGTAACAATGGGTGAAATTTTAAGTTGCTGAATGCATTCATTCAGGGGTGTCCAGAAACATTTGGACAGCATAGAAAACATATGGATTTTACATTTAACTAGTGAAAGTCTTTCATTGGTCAGTGCCTTGCCTCTACCCTTCAAAAGTTCTGGTGACCTAGGACACTTTCGAGCTTTGGTGAGGGTTTTGATTTAAAAAGTAAAAAGTTGCCTCAAGCTAACGAAGCCCACTCGTTTATTCCATTACCAGCAATCCAATTACTTGCCCGCCTCAAATGTCGAGTCATTCCATGAACTATTGAGCGAAATTAATTGCAGTGAACACCTGCAACAGTTTTTTGACATTTCAGAGGTTTCCTTTGGTGGTGGAGGCTATAATCACCAATGAGAATTAGCACTCACACACACACTCACATGCTCTCTTCTCCACATCTCTTAGTCTTTTCAGCCCCAAAAGATGTTTATTACAACCTGAGAGCTTTTTTTTTTTTTTTTCTTCTTCTGCTATGCTTCATCTTTTCATTGTGTGAGATCGTATGATGCAACAGCAATCGTTAGCATCCCTCAGCAACGGGAGGAAGGATCCATCCAGTGCCTCTCCGTCTCCCTAGAAACTGACCTGGCTCGACTTTTGACGTCAGCTCAGCTCAAGCAGCCCAAAAAGTGTGAACTTTGATGTTGCTATCTTTTGATCTATGTGTCTTACGGTATTGCTAAACCAGTTCCTCCACCAAAGCCTATCTTCTGATATCAGCAGGCCCCGTTACATTTGGCTCTTAAAAGAGAACCAGGCCAGGTATCTGGAACAGAGCCACTTTTCATCCTTTGAAAGAAAAGTCTAACCTTTTCTCACACGCCTAACAGGGCTTTTCACGTTCTGTATGCAACAGTGATGTCTCTAAAGAGCAATTTCGGTGTTTAAATGGCTCTTGCCTACTTACAGTGTTCTTCACATTAGCAGAATATATTTTGTAGATGGGTTTTTATAGAGCCTTTTATAAAATTGTTCTATATTTCATCGAAAATGGTCAAAATGGGCCTTTGTACATTTGTAGAATGTAAAACTCTATTCCAATAGAAATGACATTGTATAGACAGACATATTGGGGCTCCTGTTCATACATTCTGAAATCAAGGGTTTAAAACAGATTTTGTCCATTTCTGCTGTACAGGGAAGGCTTTCTGTTGCTTCTGTTCCATTGCTGTGAGAATTTGCTTGCATTCACCGAATAGAATGTTAATGAGATCAGGATGTTGAATGGTCATCATCCCACCTGATCCCCAACTTTCCAGCTCATGCCAAAAGTATAGATGGAGCACAATCATTCTAGAGAACACAGTTCCACTACTGGATATTTCTGGTTGGTGGACTATTTTTAGTCCAACTGTGCAGCTTTGCTGTATCTGATCCTCTGGTATCAACACAACACACGCTAACACACCACCATGTCAGTGACACTGCAGTGTTAAGACTGACTACCACCCAATTGTTCCAATTGGGAATGTAATCAGACACAGTGTTTACATGGCTGTTGTTCTTGTATTTGACAGCCCAGTCAACATGCTCATGTGGGGCTTACATGGGTGACATGTGGGCTAGGTGTTTCCAGATGGGCATGGGCCCTGAGTGGGATTGTACACGGGACCCAGCTAGGCTTCCCAAATGGGCCCATCCATTACAGCCCAACTTAGTCTCACGTGGGTCCTATCTAGGACCCAATGTGTAGAGTACAAGCGAGATGGGGCCTGTGTTTAACCCTATATAGAAGCAGAGCCTTTACTAAAGCCGTCATTCTGTGATGCTTAGGAGGCTGCAGCATATAGCCAAGAGGTCCTTTCTGAGGCTGGATAGGCTTTGACATAAGTCAAAAAAGCTAAACCTCCACATCACTACGTTCATTGCTGCACCTGATTTGCATTTTTTATTGTATCTCATTTTTATATACTGTTTATTTCTTTATCTATTGCTTTTCTGGACCTTGAGTACAACTTGAGTACATCATTTCAGTCCACCTCACATACCACATGTGATGACATTTAGCTGGTGCTCTTATCCAGAGCTCTTATCTGGAGCATTGCCCAAGGACACTTATTGGTATAGCACAGCATGGATGCCCAGACTGGGACTGCCCACATGGGCAACACATCACTGGTAGGGTTATCTGTTGCACCACACCAACAACCGGCCAACTACAGGCCAACTGCAGGCCACACATGGGGATGTCTTCTAGGAGATTTTATAGAGTTCTATTAATTCAGTCAGATACATT
Source organism: Acestrorhynchus altus (assembly GCA_034509495.1). Taxonomy (NCBI): domain Eukaryota; kingdom Metazoa; phylum Chordata; class Actinopteri; order Characiformes; family Acestrorhynchidae; genus Acestrorhynchus; species Acestrorhynchus altus. The sequence continues at coordinate 29,085,428 of CM067509.1, forward strand.
TTAATTAGGATGTTTCAATCGGATAAGATGTATTAAGGTGTATGCATGTGTATATATGTGAAGAACCTTTTTAAAGTTCTAAAGAAAGGTTTTCTTTAACAATTTTAAGGTTCTTCACTTGTCTCTATTATAAATATCCTTCTGATTGCAAAAGTGGTTGTTCTGTGGCTTCTCTCATAGAACTGGATGGAACGGGTTCCGTTCTGGTTTGCAGAACTAATTGTGAACCATTTGGCACATTTCCACCAGTAAAAATGGTTTCTACAACCTGAAAAGGTTCACAGTTGGAACCCACTGGGGCTGTGTCTAGTTGTACAGGAGCAATGACATACAGTTCATCTGGCATGGTGTCATCTTCTACGTCTTATTTGAACCATGTTTGATCCATGTTTGCTTTTTGGAAAAACAAACAATCATTGTAACAGCACGAACACTCACAGGTAGTGTCATCATCTTCTCACAGTTTACTGACACGGGGCAGTGCCCTGTTGATGACGTATTTTGTGATGAATCCACTCTTCCACTACAACTGGTGTAAACGCAGGATATTTACTTAAAAAACACCAAGGTTCTTATAAGCCCAAACGGAACCGGTCCAAGAACCCTTTTGGTGGGAAAGATGTACCATTTGAAGCACTTTTATTTTTCAGAGTGTATGTCTGTATTCCTGTTGAAACATTGGAAGTTAGTCAGTGGTCTCCAAAGCTGAGCTGAGAAGCTCAGAAGAGTAGCACACATTTTTATCTGATAGGCTCATATTAGACATTATCGACTGAAAGATCTGATCGGTTGCTCGGGTCGGGAGCCTTGTCATTTCATTGAGTGCAGTTTGAAGTGTAGGTTACCTACAAAATATACTGTCAATTTTGAAGATGCCTAAAATTGCCAGGTCTAATCGGGATGTGAGCACCAAGCATATGGTTCTCCTTTACTTCTGAACATCTACTTTGCCCTTCCATTCAACAAAATATCCCCTTAAAGTCCCCTTTAACTTTAGCTTTCCCAAAGTCTTTATGCTGCTCTGGCATAAAGGAGGACGGGTCTGCACAACTAGGCCACATCAGCTTGAGCACCCTTCTTTCTGACAGCTGGTCAGCCAAGCTGCTCTTGAGGTGATGTGTTGCCATGTTGGGGAAAATTCCTCCCTGCTGGCCATTAATGTTTCAGAAACCTGGCTCCAGGCGACAAGGAAATTGTCCTATCTTAAATCGGCAGGAAACATTAGATGTGGCTCTGACTAATTTAGGTGCCATACTGAAATCCAAACGAAGCATTGTGGACGCAGAGAATCTGAGCACTTGTCCAAACTTTTCCGAGGTTTATGTGAATTTTAAACGGAGACACTCCTACACCCTAAAGTCATTATTTTCTCATTCCGCTATCTCTTCGGGTCCATTGTTGGAGAGTTTTGCAGGTGTCTTCTCGTTGTTGAGTGTATACGTGTGCCTGAGTTACATCTCTAAAGTGTCAGCAGTATTTTAACGCACTCTCACAGCTGCTGCTGTATTCTGTTTCTCAGCGGGGCCTCTGTCTGGACCAGTCTGTCCTTTCTTATTCATACACACACACATGCACACACACTCACATCAGCATTTCTCATTCAGATACAACAGCCCATATCAACTTTCTATAACAGTAAAATATGTATGACTACTGTACGATTAGCCAATCCAGATGGTGCACACCCAACAGCTAGCTCTGTCAAATTATGACAAAGGATCCTACAGTGCAATCTAATGTGCTCCAGCACCTCAAGGTGGGATCAGAAATTACTTCTCTACCTGCTTTGGAAAATGTCAGTGTTAGCAAATGTACAGGTTGTGAATGAAAAGCTTTCAGCTCTGCATCCTAAACAGCACTGGAGAACAGCATGTTTACCAGAAATATGACAACGAATCAGTGTTTGCATCTGTTGTGTGGTACGAATGAACTGATATGGCTGGGCTGCAGAAACATCTACCTCGTGTTTCTGTTTAGTGGGTTCTTTTTGGTCGGATATATAAATGTATAGTTACAGACCCCACCTATTGTCATATAGCCTTCTTTCCATTCATTCCAGTCAGGTTCCATTCACATGATTGCTGTTGACCACTATCATTTGGGCAGTGGATCATTCTTGGCACAGCAGTGGCACTATCATGGTAGTGATCATTAATGTCAGTGCTATGTGGGCCATGTTCTCTGCCAGCAGCCAAGAGCAGCTGTATGACCACTAACCGATCCCTGATGAGTGCTGAGTTGGACCAAAAACCATAATTGCAATCCTGGACCTGCAGGTCCTGATGAAGAGCTGGACCAAAATTCATGAATTCCAGTTCCAGAATGAAGGACATTTCTGGGTCCATTAATACAATCCACCTCTTCCAGTTTCAGGCATATATGTACCTAATATTCATGTGATAGAAGGACAGTTTGTTCTGCAGTGTTCTGACTTTCAGCAATCAGGTGAGCTGCAGATGTCTCCAGACTCACTATTCGTTCTTTTGGTCTCATTATGGTGATAGAAAATCCATGTCAGTCGCTGGTATAATCAGGGAACAAAAGTCCAGCCTGGATAACATTGCCATAGAACTTCAAAAGTGGACAGTTTAATTGTTTTGCTGATTGAGGACCATTGCCTGGTCAAAACCCAAACCACACATTCAAGCCTCACGTTTTCTTGACCTGCAAATCTTTGTGGTGTGTGTACAACCAATATCAACACTCTTCTTTATTCTGGCACCCAGGTGGTGTAATGAATGTTAAACATAGCAGTGCTGTAAAATGCATTTAAATGAAGACTAATCTTGCTCTTACAAACTGTCTTTTAATTGCACTCATTAAGCAACTTGTACCCTCTGGGTTTTGTATATGCGTGTGGTATCAGTGCTGATTCCTGTCTCTGGAAGGGAATTGGTTCAGGGGTAACTTTGGACTGTATGTACTAGATTAAGGGTATTATCCCAAGCTGACACCAAAGTACTTCTGTAAGTTGCTCTGGATTTTACATCAATGAGCTCAGTCTCTAAAAATAACAGCAAAGAGGAGCTGCTCGATATTTTTTAAAATAAAATGAATTAGTAGTTTTGTGGTAGATGATTCATTTATAGGATTATTAAAGCAAATTGTATTTGTTCTACTGGATAATTTTCATAAAGAAAGCATGTTTTTGTTTTTGTGGTTGTTTTCTGTAGTCATGGAGAAGATGGTCTGTGACCCGCTATGTTCAGACGGTGGATGTTGGGGACCAGGGCCTGACCAGTGCCTGTCCTGCAGATTCTTCAGTAGGGGCCGCACCTGTGTAGAGTCCTGCAATCTTCACCATGGGTGAGCTCTTCACTTCTCTTCTCTTCTCTTCTCTTCTCTTCTCTTCTCTTCTCTTCTCTTCTATTCTCTTCTCTTCTCTTCTCTTCTCTTAATTTTATTAACCTTGGAGTGTCCTGATCAGCTCACCTGTATGTTCTAAATTTATTTGCATGAAGCTTGCCTGTGGTCATGTATATTCATGTTGACCACAAGTATGTCTTGCTGAGGTTGAAGCTGGTCCCAGCCTCAGGGGATCTGAAGCAGACACTCGTCTTACTGACAATCTTTTTTTTGGGGCAGAAACAACAACAGCGTATTGCAGCGGCCCACCGTCTGCATTTGGACAGCCAGTGGCAATAATGGAATGTGTGCTTGGCACAACTCAGAAATAAATTACAGCGTGTTCATGGACAAGCAGTGGGCTTGGACACAGATCCTACTTGAGACTGTGCCACCAGTGAGAAACGTCCCAGAATGATGTGGGCTGTAGAGCAGGCTGGATTTGTGTTGTTTGTTAAATTTACTGCAGCTGTACTGCAATATATAGTGATACAAACATCCTCATGGTCAGTTATAGTGACCATCTAAATGTGCCTACATATAACCACTGTGTGTACTCTGAGAGCATCTGAAATTAAGACATTAAGTTCACTGAAGTTGTTGGTAACTACACTAAACTTGGATGCACATATTGGGGCTCCTGTTCCCTCCTGTTCCCTCTGTTTACCTCTTGGACCCATCACCATCATAAGTGCACTGGGCCTTATAGGGGCCAAAGTAGAACCCGTGGGACTCCACAAGATATACTCAGCCAGTTACCAAATCATGTACCACGGTTTCTACATTAGGATTAATAACTGAGCAATACATCTGGGTTGTAAAGTGTTAACAATATAATGAAATAAAAGGGGCAGCAGTAAACAAATACTCTTTCAGAATGCCATCAAGGTCCATGTCCATGTATTGATTCTGTCTTCTGCCATTAAAGCAAGCTTCTCAAGACACCACAAATGCATACTTGTTTTAAAGAGGCAGACGATATTCCCCCAAAACAAGTTACCAATTATTTGCTTAAGCTGCAGTAACTGAAACATGCAACATGTAATCAGCATGAATTCCCCTTACTTTCAGCCGTAATCTTCACTGTCATGTGCTCTGAATCGCTCTCAAAAGGACCTGTGTGAGGCAGTGTAGTGCACTTGCCACATAAGCATGTGTATGTGAAGAACCTTTTAAAAGGGTGAGCAATATAATGATGTTTTATCACATCCTGATACAATTCTGAGCATTTGATTGATTACATCAGTGCTTACTTACAGTCAATAATTCAATAACTGCAGAAAATGATATTGTTTTTTATACTTGAGTAATCAAAACAATCAGCCAATAATCTGGCAGGAAAGAAGTGAATGAGGAGTGAGGAGGGAGAGAGTCACTGTTTTCACCATTTTGCCCAGTTAGTTCAGAAAAGTTCAAAAATCCATCTCTCTTTATCAGACTGCTTGATTGGATTTTTAGACCTAAGAAATCAGAGTTTGCTGTTTACATTGCCCCTTGAATAACGAGATAACTGCTGAAATCTGATTAAGATTGGATTGTTGAGTGCATGTAAATAGTCCTGTTTGACTAAATGAAATGCAATTGGAATATAAATCATTGTATTAAATCCAATCAAGTGTGGAAGAGTATTTCAGTACCATTTTTAAGAATCTGCTGCTAAAACATAATATGTTATAAAATGTTTTAAAATCATAATTTATTATTTTTTCCAGCCTGAATCTCAAGATCTTTTATTTGATGTACAAGTTCTTAACCAATATTAAGGTTCTTCAAACACTTCACACATTACAAACATGGTTGTTAAAAGAATAAATGTGCTTCTTCCGTTCCATAACTAAAAGAACCATTAATAATGTTGAATAGACACAGACTCTCACACTCGTTTTTGATGCTTCTCCTAAATAAGACACTCTGAAGTATAAACTACAGCCATATTAAGTCCTGCAGAACACTTCTTTCCATCACAGCATGCAAAAAGTTCAAATCTCTGCAACACGGTGACAACTTCTTCATTTTCATGTTTCTTGTGTCAGAACAGATGTTAATTAGTCTATACATTTACCATATGATGATTTTATGAATGGTCCTGGATTTTGCCATCAGAACAGCTTTATAAACACAGGCGAATGAAAGCAGTGGATCCTTTACCTGGTGTCATTTGTCAGGACTGTGTTTGAATGAGACGAAGGTCTGCTTTTAGCCTTGCAGTCAGTGGCTGATTGATTCTGATCAGCAGCTGCACTTCAGAAGTCATCTGTGGCAAGGCCTCGGAGTGTGTGTGGGTGTGGTTGGGTGGGGGTTGTATCCCGACCTGACTTTTTTGCCTTGCAGAATGTCTGGCTCTTGGCCCAAGCAGCTTACCAGGCCATACGTGCTGGAGAAGCGGGAGGCAGGTGTGGAGAGGTATGGTACAGGCTGCTTTCCAAACCCACAACAGCACTGATGTCTAAGGATGTCCCGATCCAATGTTTTTGTTTTCCCACAAAGTTTAAGTAATTCAACATTCAGCAAAAATTTGCAAGAATAGAGCTAGGCTGTATTTGCTTAGATTATATATTAGCAAATAACATATTTATTATTATTATTATTATTTATTATTGCTATAATTTAAAGTATTATAGAAAGAAAAAGATTATTGTTCTGCTCTATATAATATACCAAATAAAGTATGGCAGGTGTATAACGCAAACATGAGTAAGTAAATAGAATTAGAAAGTGGAATAATGATCAGAAATTTTATTTCTTTATATTAATTTTATTAAATAGAGTACAAAAAACAAGACACAGCAAATGCATTTACAGTCTCAATCTCCAGGGGCATGCTACTCTAGAACAGCAAAAGGGAATTTTATTAGCATAACATAGTTACTGTTAAACAAATAATTGTTTTAAGGCATTAGTACAAGGAGTTTTTGATAATGTAAAGTATATATTTATGGTTTACTTAAATATTAAAATACTTTTTTAAAATAGATTAAATAGAATGCATTATGTGGCAGCCACTTAATATAACAACATAACATTAATATAACATTTACAGATCCATTAACCCCTGATTGGCTACAACCAATCAACCTTTCAGATCAGATCGGGACATCACTAGTTACGTTCCTGCCTGCCCTCCCACCAAGCACCATGCATGTGAAATCAAATGGAGGAATTTGTGTGTGTGTGTGTGTGTGTGTGTGTGTGTGTGTGTGTGTGTGTGTGTGTGTGTGTGTGTGTGTGTGTGTGGGTGGGTGTGTGGGTGGGTGGATTGTGTGGATGTGTGCTTACAGAATTTGCATGCAAATATGTATTGTCCACTTTTTTATAAACACTGGCCTTGGATGTTCACTTAATGACCAATGACCCTGATCTACACTTCTAGGTGAACAGTCACTGACTGCAGCAGTGTCCCGTTTCAGTACTGGTCAGATTCTTATTGCAGGACTGCCACTGAATAGACTTCACATTCTTATAAACAAAGGTGCATCAGAGGGTTCTATGATATGGTGGTATGGTGAGTGATTCCATAGAACAGAGGTCACTAATTGCTGGACTGCAGTCTGGATTTGGAAAAATGTAACAAAAAGGGAGCTTTTAATTCAGAATGGACTCGTATGCAGTTCCAAACCCAGTGATATCACTGAAGTAAAATGTTTTAGGTATTTATTAATAAAACATGTTGATGTCATATAATTTTCTTCATTTAACATTTACTGATTATTAGTCTTTGTATGATATTAGTTTTTGTTTTACTAGCCCACATAAAAAATTGCCCACATGCATTTCTAATGAATTTTTTATGGGAACATTTTTGATGCACTTAAGGAAGAATTTAGAGTTCAGTCACTCGGCACACAGAGAGTAAATCTATTGAAAAAGTTAACACAGCAGGTTTTTGCACTTTTTAGTTTTACTTTAGTAGTTTTGTTTTTTCATGTTGCTTTTTTATTTCTTGGTGAGAAAGATATTTTAGATTTAGATTTTAAGATATACTTTTCTTTTTCTTTTTTTTTTTCAAAAGCATTTTATTTAAAAATGTAGCTTGAAATCAGACAAGAACATTATTTAGAGTACATTGTTTATTTATTTTTAATCCAAGCAAAAAATGTTACTAAAATACAATCATATTATTATATAATAATGCAATCATTTGATTTGACTGTTAACATCACAGTTAAAACACAGATAGAACTACTAACCTTCTTCAGTATAAAGGATGCAGCACTGAATCGTATTGCAGTTTGGACATTAAAATGTCTTGTAGCTTGGCTTCAAGCAATTTTCTCTGACTGGACCTTATTGTGTGAACTAATTGTTTCTGGCAGAGAAGAAACACTTTTGTTAAAAGAGTGTGAAGAGCCTTAAATCAAGGGAAGGTCCTTCATACTCACAGATGTCCATTATCAGCAGATCTTCATGGAACCAAAACTGTCACTCACAGCACATTGTATATGTTCTCCCCTGTTCTTGGTGGTTATTTGTGGGTCATGAAGCAGATGTGCTGCTTTGTGTATCTCTGGTAGTTTTGTGTTTCTGCCAGTTGCTTCATGAAGTGGTCAGGGCAGGAAGAGAGTTGACTAAAGCAGCACTGCCCTATGAAGCTCTTGAAGTCCCTTTCTGCATGGAGAGGGAATAAAAGGCTCTAAATGATAACATGGTCCTTCCAAGCCTTACATCAAGGCCAGTCAGCAAGCTTTGGGCTTCCCTGATAAAGAATAATTAATCCTTATTTAATTCTCTCCCCCGTGGAGACAAGTCACCATTTAATAGAAAGTGACCAAACCACGTGGCAGTCACTCATTCTCTCGCCCTTTCACGCAGTCTTTGTTTTTTTTTCCTTTCCTTCTCTCTCTCTCGCTCTCTCTCTAGCTTTCTTTCTCCTCTAAACTACCACTGCTCTTTGTGCTCTCTTTGGAAGGATTACTAATCAAATTTGTGCCAGACTTCCCTCTATTTCTCTCTCAAATTAGCATTGCAGCCTAAAGTTACAGTGCCTTTGCTATCAGAAGTTGAACGAGGTTTATTAGTGGTTGCTGTTACTGGACTTTCAAATGTCTCTCAGCTGTTTGATTGCATTTGAATTGTGGTTCATCTGAAGTGGAAGCAGGATGTTTATATGTTTGTGGTCAGCAGGCATAGGAAGTCAATTTGATGTTAGAAAGACATTGAACTCAAATGTTGGATAGAGGTTCAGTTGACTTCAAGCTTCAGCGTTAGACTGACATTGAATTTTGGTTGGAAATCAAAGTCATAAAAATGTCAAAATCAACTCTGGGTTGACATCGAGCCCCAACATTAGACAGATGTTGAAATTTCTTTGGAAATTAAGGTCACATATCCATCAAAAACCAACATTGGATTGACATCAAGCTCCAACATTAGACAGATATTGAGTTTTTGACATTGAGTTTGGAAAAAAAAAAAACACCATTGGATTGACATCAAGCTGATAGACGTCAATGTTAAACAGACACTGAAAGCTCTGAAAGCTTTGTTCTTCAAACTGTAGACGTCAACTACTCTCTTCGAAATGTGAAATTCTACATCTGTTGTAATGGAGTCTGGAGTTTTTATACTAAAACTTTGATTGTTTAGAGAAATGATCTTAATGCGATTAGATTAAAGTAAGATCTCATTTTCTTCAGTAACTCTACTGCCTTAGAAATGAGTGTAGAACGATACTCCATGCTTTTCTCTTTTGTCAGCAAAACCACAAGTAAATGCTTGTGTTATGAGGGTTTTAGCAGGAAAAGAAAGACTGATTTTTCACAGAATCATAAGTTCATCTAGATCAACCAGTGATTCTCAAAACTGTCCTGGGGCTCTCCAGATGGTCCATAGATTTGTTCTTTGCTTTTGTGTTTGAAACCTGGATATAGCAAAAAAAGGGCCATTCAAGTGGGCCCTATTGACTGGTTTCAGAACTACTGGGATAAACAATTATGTGATATGGTGTTCTCTTGCTGGCGCCCGGAACCATGGGTCATTTCACTGCTAACAGCATGAGTGAATCCAGTGTTCCAGATTAAATAGTTGTTAGGGCAGTTCCTGTAGAGTGGAAGAGCAAACTAAGGAGAAAACTAAAGCAGAATAAAATCAGTTTGTGAAATGATGATGGACCTGGCAGAAGTGCTCCTGTAGAGCTTTGGTGATACACACTGTCCCAGAAGGCATTACCACCTACAGTAGACAGCACAGTGGGTGGTAATGATCGTGACCATTGCATCTGGCTAGAATTGTCCTTGCAAACAGACAAAGAACTCAAAAACCACACCCACATTCCGTGTAGGAGCCCCAGATGCATATCTCATAAGTCAGTGCAGAAGATCACCTTCTCACCTGGGCTTGTGAGGTTACTGGACCGTAGAGGACTGGCAACATTTGACATGATCCGATGAGTAAGGGTACCCATTTTCCTGGGTTGATGGTAGGGTTCATGTGTTGCCAGACACCATGAAGCCATGGGCCCACTGTGTGGGCTAGTGGCGGTTCCTACTACAGTAGTATGGGGTGTGTTATGGCATGAGTTGAGTCCAGCAGTTCACCTAAATATTTAATATGTATGGTTCCTTCTATATTTTACTGCTTGTTGAACATTTACAGCCCTTCAGGGACTCTATGTACCTCCACAATGATGGGATAGACCAGCGGGATAATACACTGTGCCATTGGTGCTATAATGTATTCCCAGTGTGACACTGTGTATCAGGGAATGTTAAATGTCTGTACAATTTCTTAATGGAATGTCTCATCCGTGTGGTGCCCACCGTTATGCATCACTCTTATTCTGATTATTTACAGCACTTGGCCATGAGCACACTGGACAGTGTTCAACCTCACTCACAAGTTACTTATAGAGGGCTGGGTGTTCCCACCTGCACTGTTGAGAATATGAAACTGAATTAAATGGTATTGCTCTGAATGGGGTCACCTGGGCCTCTGAAGGTACCAGTCCAGTAACTGTAAAATTCTTTTTATGGGTGAATGTTATTTACAATAATCTGTAATTCCATCCTGAGAATTATGCTTATTCTCATAATCACTTTATGGGGGCAATAATATTGTATTTGCAATAACAGCAAATGCCATATTTGTCAATGAATTTGCTCTAAAATTAAAGTCTGTCTGTCTAATTTCCTTTTGCAGGGATGTACGAGAGTTTGCTAATGGATCGGTGTGTCTGGAGTGTGACACTCAGTGTCAGAAAGCAGAAGATGATGGTCTGACCTGCACTGGACCGGTTAGTTTAACTTCTTTTTCTTTCTATTCTTTTATGGAAACATTCAGGTTCTCAAACAATTCATCTGCTGCCCTGAAATCCTGTGATAAAAACTTAAAGCCTTGAACAAATAATACATCTGAGGTAACTCCAAACACATTCCCTAAAGGTCCCCTCTGAGAACAGTAGTGAAGGTCTCATCAGTCTCTTACTTTGAAATCCAATTTTTATTGATTTTTCTCTAACAGCTCAGATGAGCAGGTAGGTAGTAGCTCCATTTACTTGCTTCCATGTTCTTCAGTACAGTTTAAACATCGTTAGGCTTCTTTGAATGTCGTTAAATTATACTTTTGTTCCTACTTCAGTCCTTAGAAAAGGACCCTACTATGAATCCATCTCCATTTAGACCCATCACCTTGAACTTTAACTTAAAAAAACTTATAGTTCCATTTGAAGAACCTTTTGAAGGTCTAAAGAATCTTGACTTGAGGTAAATTGTCTGAAGAACTCTGGGCTGGAGATCAGGCAGCTTCTTCTTTGTGGTATGAAATCCATCCCCCCTCTTATGAGTGGAGCCAGGAATGAGAGATTGAAAGGGAGTAGCTTTATTTTATTGGCAGTTTTATTGGCCAAGTACTGTTTAATTGCTGTTGTGCAAAAACTTTGTATCTTAATTTCATTCATTTCTTTTTACTTTTTGACTACAAGTAGCAGTCTGGTGGTTGTTTACATTGTGTCAGAATTTCTAGAGGAATAGACCAAAAGAAATGGCCCTAATTGACTTTTTTTTCCATGTTGACTTACATTAAAACATACACGAAATTGTAATTGTAATGCGTGACTGATATAAAGTGGGTATTTATTTTATACAAACTCTTTTTCCTGCTTGTACTGCAGGCTTGGGCTCTAGTGTTTGCATGCACATTCGTCTAATTTGGCTCTGACTACACACGGCTCTACACACACACACACACACACACACACACACACACACACACACACACACACACACACCACATACCTCACACATGCACACAGAACCCTTGATTAATTGAATCCCCAGCTGAAATGTACTTTTGCTGCTGTGGGATTGATTTTGCCTCTTGTTAATTTAGTGCACGAGTAGCTTAAGTTGGCTAATCCTGGCCAAAAGAGACACGTCGGAGGGAGATGAATTAGCTGATTTAACTTCTATGAGGGTGATAAGAATTACACACTCGCTCTTTTTTTCTGAACTGCCTGAAGTGATATGGGTTAACCATAGGTGTGTGTGTGTGTGTGTGTGTGTGTGTGTGTGTGTGTGTGTGGTGTGTGTGTGTGTGTGTGTGTGTGTGTGTGTGTGTGTGTGTGTGTGTGTGTGTGTGTGTNTGTGTGTGTGTGTGTGTGTGTGTGTGTGTGTGTGTGTGTGTGTGTGTGTGTGTGTGTCTCCAATGCTCCAAAGCCCTGTGGATGTTTTCCAGTCTAGTCACGCAAGGAGGTCTTTCAGATAACATAAAGGTTTAGAAGCTTTATGGGAGTGCATGATACCATCATGATCCTACACTAACACACACACACACACACACACACACACACACACACACACACACACACACA
>CM067509.1:29107563-29199407 GCA_034509495.1 Acestrorhynchus altus
CTCTCTCTCTATCTCTCTCTCTCTCTCTCTCTCTCTCTCTCTCTCTCTCTCTCTCTCTGTCATCCTCCTCATCTCCTTCTTATAGTCTACTGACTGAAGTGAAAGTTTTCTTCTCATCAGTCTGCTTTTACGAAGCTGGGCCATGAGACAGAGATAATGTTTCTACATTCACTGTCCATTTTTGTTCAGCTCCTCTTCTTCAGAGCTCTTTGTAGTTCAATAATTACACACTATAATCTCTGCACCACCTGCATACTTTGTTAGCCACCAGGACCCCACAGGACCACCACAGGACAGGTATTATATTGGGTGGGGGTTCGTTCTCAGCACTGCAGTGACACTGATGTAATGGTGGTGTGCTGCACTGGGACAAGTGGATGAGACACAGCAGTACTGCTGGAGTACTTAAACCCCTCAGTGTCACTGCTGGACTGTGAATAGACCACCAGCCAGAAATTTCCAGCTAACAACGTCCTGTGGGCAGCATCGTGTGATCACTGACCAACACAAACTGTGTAGAAACAGATGAGCCGTATCAGATGAACAGATAGAGGGGACAGTGAGTGGACACAGTGTTTAAAGGCTGTAGCAGCAGTGTTGTGTCTGATGCATTCATATCAACACACACTAACACATCACCACAATGTCAGTGTCACCGCGGTGCTGAGATTGAGACACCACCTACATATCACCTGCTCTGTGGTGGTCCTGTTTCATCCATCTATCTATCTATCTATCTATCTATCTATCTATCTATCTATCTATCTATCTATCTATCTATCTGTCTCTGTTTGTCTGTCTGTTTGTCTGTCTGTCTGCCTGTCTGTCTGTCTGTCTGTATGTATGTCTGTCTAATTAATTAATATATTGTCTCAGTGATGTGGGGTTGTTTCTGAAGACAGCAGTGTGAGTGATCTCAGTGGAACGTGCCGTCAACTGATGATTCTTTTATTTTTTAGGACTCCCTTGATTGCTGCAGGAGTCATTGGAGGGTTGTTTGTTGTGGTCATCGTAGCACTGGGCGTTGCCGTGTCAGTGAGACGGAAGAGCATCAAAAAGAAAAGAGCACTGAGGCGCTTCCTGGAGACCGAGGTAAGACCATCTTTTTCTTTCTGTGATGGAAAAACCAAAGGCTTCAACGTTAACAGGTAGAAGTTGCACAGATCTGATTTCGTAATTCAGGCTTTACTTTTTGCCTAAATCTGATCTTTTAGAATCACATTTAAGTAACTGCAGACGTAAACACCAAATAGAAACAGAAATTTGAATAAATGAATAAGGCTTATGTGTAGTTAGCCAAATCATCTCTAAACAGAGTAAAGAGAAAGAGGCACTGTAGTAAAGAAAGGGTCCAGGCTGAACCAAGGAACTGCATGAGTCGGGCAAGGGCAGAGCCGAGTTATGAGACAGTCATGGACAATTGTGAGTCAAGTGATCATTTAGTTAAGTAGAAATCTGCAAGTCTGAGGACTGTTGTCTGTAAATTGCAAATTTAGAGTCAAGTTGAGTCTCCAAACACTGGACTTTCCAATCAGTGAAACATAAATCTGAGTAAAATTGAGAGTCATTGAAAGTCAAGTTGGATGTCAGGGAAAGACAAGTCTGAGTCAAGTTGAGAGTCAATCAAGGACACATCTGAGACACATCTAAATTAAGTTTTCACTCAGTGAAGTCTAAGACTGATTCAAGTCATCAGTCAATACAGGGCAAGTCTGAGTTGCGTCATCAGTCTGTGAAGGGCAAGTCCAACTCAGGTTGTCAGTCAGCGAAGAGCAAGTCTGAGTCAAGTTGAGAGTCAGTCAAGCTCAAGTCTGAGTCAGTTTGGGAGTTTTAGGGTCTGAGTCAATTTCCAAGTCAAAAACAAGTCCAAATTGTGTTGTCAGTTTGCTTATGACTTGAATATGAATAGAGTCTGAGTGTCTGTCCTTCTCTATAGACATCATTCAGTGGGCTTTTTCACTTCATCCAGTTTTACTGACATGTGTTCAGTTCCAGGATTGTTGAACATCACTGAAATAACAAGATCTAACATTTGGACAAAATAATTAGCTGTGAAATTGTTCAAGACCATAAGTAAGAATATCTTTTTTATTTTTCATTTTTCTTTCTCTCTATCTCAACTTCTTGGTAACTCTCCTTAATCACAGCCAGCTTAGCCACCATTCCCACTGCTCATTACAGCCCCCAAACCAGCAAAGGCTTCATTAGAGGCAGTCCAGAGGAGATCAGAGAGTAAGAGGAGAACTGTAACAACATGAAAACACTCCCACCCCTCTCTCTCTCTCTCTCTCTCTCTTTCTCAGCTTTGTCATCTGTGCTCTGAAGTGCTGAGAGAGCCTGAAGTATCAGCACCCTCAGGCTATGAGAGAGAGAGAGAGAGAGAGAGAGAGAGAGAGAGGGAGAGAGAGAGAGAGAGATAGAGCTGTTACTTTATTGTCCAGATCTAGAGAGTTTTCTGATCTCAGTAAAGATGGGATGCGATGCGATGGCTCTGCAGTTGAAATTTCTTTCACTTCCCCAGGCACTGCTCTCCCTACTGCTGCTTTGTCAAGTCAAACTCAAGCCATGTTTGTTCACAGGCCTTTCTTTGTTATTTTAAATGTTTTATTTTTTTCTTCTAGAACATTAACTTTTTGGAGGTATAAGACCCTATGATTTGTATATTAAAACAATAGAATATGAGAAGGACTGTCCTATTCTGTTGTGAGTACAATGCATGTCCACAAACATTTGGACCAATAATGTAGCAGTGACCCTGATATGGACCAAATAATATATATTTTTCATATTTGCCTGTCCTGCTTGTGCACACGGTCACCTGAGTGAATATGTGGAGCTGCAGTATCAAGTCACTGTAGCCGTGAAGTCTTTCCAGAGTAGACTTCAGTGTGAGTACCAGCTGCAACAGCATTAGCACTAAGTCTGTACTGCTCTGCTGCACTGCATTACAGCCTGGTAGTGAGCAGTGGGATAATCACCCCCAACACACACACACACACAAACACACACACACTCCTGACACAAGTCTTCCACTGGCCCAGTCCATCTGAGGGCCTTAAGGGGATATCCCAACACTGCTGTCCAAAAACAACACTGAACAAGCTGCCAGGGCAATGTGTCCATTTCTCTCTCTCTCTCTCTCTCTCTCTCTCTCTCTCTCTCACATGAATATCCATGTAGATTGTTTTAGTCCAAAAATAGACATTTTGTTTTGTTTTTGTTTTTCCCCCAATTTATTTACTTATTTAAGAATAATGGGTTAAGGTAATTAAGGTTAGGTAAGGCCAGGTCTAGAATAAAGGCTAAGATTATGTTTAGTTGTAGATTAAGATACATGTTTAGGGTTAGGTAATATTAGGATTAAAATAATAGCTAAGGTATAAATATTAGGTTTAGGTCTAGATTAATGTGCATGTTAAAGTCAGGTTTAGGTGTAGTTGAGGTGTAAGTTAATATTAGGTTAAGATTAGCACTTCAATCTGATAAATCCTCACAGGTGTCCCAATACTTTTGTCCGCATGGTGTGCTAACAAATTTCCATTGTTCCACAGCTCAGCACTGGGATGTACATGTTTCTTTGCAGGCATGCACTTACTTCATGGTTTCATTGGGAAAGAATCATTTTGCAGCCTTGACACCTCTTACTCTGCACTGGGTGTGACTCTGTGTAAACCGCTCCAGGACAAAAGAGTGGTCAAAGAAATGATATGAGCATTTTCTCTTTGCTGACCAATCAGATAAAAGATGCTCTTCTGTAGCAACCCTGAATCAAACCCAGCTTAAACTACACCACAATCTACACCTAAACCTGAGCATAAGGAAGGTAAAGGTTACCAGGAACAAGAAATGAGTAAAAGGTGAGACTGACATGGGCAACAGAATTAGTGTGTTTGACATTGGTAACACAACATGCCAGACGTCTCGGAATTGAGTTGTAGAGGTTGTAATGGTTCCGGTGATAATCCATCCCATATAGTTTGAATATTCTCAGGAGTTCTTGAGTTGGCAGAAGTATGTGAATGAGTGTTGGTCTACCAGTGTGTGCATTCAAAAAAGGTTTGCAAGACCTCAATAATGTGATAATGGGCTGTCGATGGGGCTGTAATGAAGCCCAAAGGTGAAAGCATCGTATGAAATTACACCCCACTTGATTTCGTCTTGGTTCAACTCTTTTTTTAATACTAACTGGATGTTACTGCAGTCTTGGGTGACTATTTCAGCACTGGCTCGGTGGACAGCTCACGTTTTTCATTTCCAGCACTGTATAAAGCGGATAGCTCCCAACAGCCTTCCTCTTCTACCAGCTTTTACTTCGGCCTCCCACTGCACCACCTCTCTCCTCCCCCTTTCCCCTAGTCCTCCATTCGGGCTCCTGATTTAGAACTCCATTTAAATGAAGAACAGCTATTGTGTTTTAATCAGCCATCCATGATGAGTCCAGGGGCGCTCTCTCTCTCTCTCTCTCTCTCTCTCTCTCTCTCTCTCTCTCTCTCTCTCTCTTTCGCCACTCACTTCTCATTTCTCATTTCTTTTTTTTCCATTTGATTTTTACTCTTTGTCTTTCTCCTCTCCTCCTCCCCATTTCCTCCACATCTTGCTTTTTTTTTCCTTTTTTTTCCCCAATAGCAGTAGAACAATGACTCCTGCCCTGCCCTTCCATGCCTGTATCCACCCTCTTGCAGCACACGTCATGTTTTTATCAGCTCAGGCTTTTCTCCCTCTCTTTTCCTTCCCTGTCTCCGACTCTCACCACCTAAAACTTCTCATTCTGCTCAGCCGCTTATCTCTACCACACTCTCATATTTCAACTCGGCTTTGATAGCCTCAGGCTTTTGTCATTCTTTCAAAACACTTTGTCCATTCAAATGCTCGTCGCCGTACGACGAAAAAAGACTAATTAATTACACAAAACGTGTCGTCTGCCACGCACCCTGCAGTTAATTTGACTTTTTTCCTAGATAGTGCGTCCTCCTGTGATTCATGACATTGGCCACGTCAGATGGATTGAAATGAAAGGAGCTTTAGTTGAACGGCTGTGTAAAGCAGAGCTCCATACAGTATTATTTTATATCAGGCATAACCTCAACCTTGTCCTTGTCCTCGTCTGCAGGGAATTGGCTTCCTATCTTTAACTGACATTGCCTTTGGAAATCTATAATCCAATTAATTTTAGCTCACGTTGTACTTTGAATGTTTGTACACAGATCAGATGTGTTTAAATTTGTCCATGAACCATCTCTATTTTGGGAGACACCAAGATAGACAGCTTAGTGAGTAGGGGACTGACGATGTGTGTAATAATACCAAATCATCACAGTGTGGACATCATGAGGTGCATTCAGTCATATGAGGAACACAGTTATTATACTTATCTAAACACCCCACACCAGCTCATCCCCAGCTCATCCCAGAAGTGCTGGATGGAGCACCATCAATCCAGAGAACACAGTTCCACCGCTCCAAAGGTCAAAGCTGAAGGGTTTTTTTACTCTAGAGAGTCCTATTCAGTTGGCAGGACTTCTCTACTGGACAAGTGTGTTTGTTTGTTTGTGTGTGTGTGTGTGTGTGTGTGTGTGTGTGTGTGTGTGTGTGTGTGTGTGTGTGTGTGTGTGTGTGTGTGTGTGTGCATTTTGTATCATTTGCACATATAGTTTAAATGCCACCAGTCTCTAACTTATAACAGCTGTTAATCAATCAAAAGAACCTTTTAATAGCAGCAGTATTATTTAGAATTTATATTTGTAGCTGCGAGGCTCCCCTAGAGTTGGAAAGAGTTCACTTTAGAAAAGTCTTTTGAGGGCCTCTTTGTGGACAACTGTAGATGTGCATTTGTTGAGAAACAGATGCAGAAGTGGAAGGAGGGAGTAGAGTAATATTACAAGCTTTTGCAGAAAAACTGGTTTTATTTTATTTATTTATTTATTTTACAATTTTTTTAACAATATATCGACCAAAAATGTTACCATGACAGGCTTAGATATATGATCTGTACAGCTCTGTTGTGGCCTTTGTTTTCATTAATAATAATAATAATAATAATAATAATAATAATAATAATAATAATCTCTCTCTCTCTCTCTCTCTCTCTCTCTCTCTCTTTCTAAGCTGGTGGAGCCACTGACCCCAAGTGGAACGGCCCCTAACCAAGCTCAGTTGCGGATTCTGAAGGAGACAGAGCTGAAGAGAGTGAAGATCCTGGGAGCAGGAGCTTTTGGCACCGTCTACAAGGTGATCATTAACACCCTGATAGATTTTTTTAGAGCTGCTTTAAGAACTTATCTAACCTTTTCTTTCTCAGAACCTTTGCTTTCTGAGATCTTTTTCACCTAAAAGAAAAAGATTTTCCCAAACCCCACATTGTCATATGTAGTTGCTGAATTCACTGATGAAAATGTGCATCTGGAAAGGTTTGGCCGTTTCACTCGGGATGGCTTGGGAAGGCCCACATACGAATGCCCGTGGCAAGGCATATTCGTGGGCGCGAGATTGAAGGGGACATTCCACACACATTCTTCAATCCAGATGTGAATGTCACTTGTGTGTCGCAGGTGTAGCAGGTATACATCTTACAACCACTTCTGGACAACGTGGGGACGATGGCACCCTGCGTTATCCTGCTGGAATATACCATCGTTGTGGGGCTACATGAAGTCCTGAAAAGCAGGTCAATGCTCTGGTCAATGATGTGTTTAGGTGGACCTTTCGCTCCTAAACACATGAGAACACCCCCACAACAGTATGGGCAATTCACATTGCCTGACTGTGAGCACACTGGCCAGTGTTCAAGATAACACCTGACAGCTTATAATGGTGTGGGGATTCCCAATCCATCCCAAACCATTTTGATACAGTATAAGGAATGATTCACATTCACATGACAAAAACATTAAAAAGGGCTGATGTTAATGATAAGCGTGATGTTCATGATGTCTAATTAATATTTTAATGACATTTCTTGTGTTTCCCAATTAGACAATCTTATATGGAAGGGAAGCAGACCTTTGGAATCAACAGATACACAAATTTAACCTCTCTCTCTCTCTCTCTCTCTCTCTCTGTCTCTCTCTCTCAGGGCATCTGGGTGCCTGAGGGCGAGACTGTGAAGATCCCAGTGGCCATTAAAATCTTGAACGAGGCAACAGGCCCTAAAGCTAATGTGGAGTTCATGGATGTGAGTGATATCTGTGAGCCTGTAGCATTGTTCTCGCTGCTTCAGTCGGATCCCATTCAGCTCCATTCAGTTCAAAAGGAAAAACAGAAAAGCCAAAATGACTCTCATTCACTCAGAAATGATGCAATGGCCATGAAACGCCACCAAGAGACCTGTTTATAGCTGCGTCTATTTCTGACTGCTTAAAGAGAGGCCTAATAGTGTGTGTGTGTGTGTGTGTGTGTGTGTGTGTGTGTGTGTGTGTGTGTGTGTGTGTGTGTGTGTGACTGTGTGCGACTGGAGTTGACTGTTGAGTGAACAATTTATGATTTTTCATTATTTCATTATTAGTTTGTTATTTTATCAACATTTCTGGCTTCTTTACTGAACAGAGCAGTTTCAGTTTTAGATGATTTCCAGTGTCATTTGTCCAAGACTTGAGCTACAAGGCCAGTATAGCTGTCCGGTCCACCTGTTAGCTCATCCCACACCTTGTAGAGCTGTTCAATAATCAATAATAGAGACAGAACAGTTCAGAATGTTTATAACCTTGCAGGTTTGTAGTAGGTCCATGTGGACAGCATTTTAGGTCCATGTGGACAGCATTTTAGGTCCATGTGGACAGCATTTGGTCTGCTGATGAGCAGCTTTCTCGTGTAGCATTAAAAAGGACCCTAAAACATGGAGCCTAAACCGTTTGATTTAGGTCTCTGTCAGAGCCAGTAGGGGGTGCTACTGAAGTTACAGGAGTGAAACATGATTTAAAAGCCTCATTTTAACTGTAGCCTTAGTGTTTACCCTAACCTAAACCTAACTATAGTCTTTGTGTATGTGTATGTCTCTCTCTCGCGCTCTCTCTCTCTCTCTCTCTCTCTCTCTCTCTCTCTCTCTCTCTCTCTCCGCACTTCATCATTCTGTCCCTCTGGGGAGTGGACGATTGTTATAGCTTCTCTATTTAAACCACAATCTCAACGCATCGACACCCTCAGGTTCATTGTGAAAACACACACACACACACACACACACACACACATCCAGCTGCTCAAGAATAACAGCCATTTGAATACTCATTATATTACTGTCAAGTGTGTGTAGTTCTGTGTAGTGCTTGAATAATGAACTGTGTGTGTGTGCGTGTGTGTGTGTGTGTGTGTGTCTGTGTGTGCTATGCTGTTGGTCAGACTTTAGAGTAATTATTATGGCTTTGAGGGCAAAGCACACCTGTGTGTTTCAAATTATATATTGCAGCAATGTGCCGTATTTCCGCCGTGCAGCACCTCGTCGTTCACCTCCGTATTATCTTTAATGACCTTTTCTCTGATTCCTGCTACGTTTATACCGCGTCCGCTTGTTTAATACAAACTCTTAGTCTAACTCCATGTTGTTTTTCATTTTCATGTGACAAAACAAACAGCATGAAAATATGTCACTTCTGAAGTTTCATGTGTGCAACCAGCGCAACACATTCATCTTCCACATTTAACCCAGCAGTGAGGTGAGCAGGTGAGCAGCCACCTCAGCACCCACAAGCAATTTGGGGATTAGGCTCAGTGATCAAGGACATGTCATGCGTGTTGAGGGACGAGAAAGTGCTGTTCCTTCAACCCCCTTTCCCAATTTTCCCATTGCTTTGAACAAGCAACATACTGGTCTAAGGCCCACTTCTCTAACCTTAAGGCCATGGGTGCCATGAAGGTTCCAAATAGTTCTACTCCCACTTGAATGAAGTTTAGTTTATTGATGTAGTTTGAGGCCCACTCCCACTTCACTGCAAGCTCAGAAACACAGAACCAGTCCCTGTACGACGGGTGTCAGAGCTTGGTCCGCATTGCCGACAGTAAGTTGAGCTTGTTTCCGGTGAGAGTTGGACTCCGTCAAAGCTGCCCTTTGTCACCGATTCTGTTCATAACTTTTATGGGCAGGATTTCTAGGCGCAGCCAAGGCAGTGAGGGGATCTGCTGTTTGCAGATGATGTGGTCCTTTTGGCTTCATCAGGTCATGATCTACAGCTTTCACTGGAGCAGTTCGCAGCCGAGTGCAAAGCGACCGGAATGAGGATCAGTGCCTCCAACTCTGAGGCCATGGTCTTGAGCCGGAAACGGATAGAATGCCTTCTGCTGAACAGGGATGAGGCCCTTCCACAAGTGGAGGAGTTTAAGTATCTGGGGGTCTTGTTCATGAATGAGGGAAAATTGGTGCTGCGTCAGCAGTGATGCGGACGCTGTACTGGTCCGTAGTGGTGAAAAGAGAGCTGAGCCAAAAGGTAAAGCTCTCGATTTACCAGTCGATCTATGTCCCTACACTCATATACGGTCATGAGCTTCGGGTCATGACCGAAAGAACGAGATGTCGGATACAAGTGGCTGAAATGAGTTTTCTCTGCAGGGTGGCTGGGCTCTCCCTTAGAGATAGAGTGAGAAGCTCAGTCATCCGAGAGTAGAGCCACTGCTCCTCCACGTCGAGAGGAGCCAGTTGAGGTGGCTCGGGCATCTAGTGAGGATGCCTCCTGGACGCCTCCCTGGTGAGGTGTACTGGGCATGCCCCACCGAGAGAAGACCCAGAGGAAGACCCAGGACACGCTGGACAGATTATGTTTCCTGGCTGGGTATTCCCCCGGAAGAGCTGGACCAAGTGGCTGGGGAGAGGGAAGTCTGGGTCTCCCTGCTTAGGATGCTGCCCCCACGACCTGACCCTGGATAAAGCGGCAGATGGATGGATGGAGTTCCATTGTTTGTTGGATGGTTATTCTCCGTGATGTTTTGGTTCCATTCTTTGAAGAACCTTTATAATATGAAGTAAAATGGTTGAAATTTGTTATGTTTAGAAACTGTTTACATGCTGTAAAACTCATTCTCATTCACACAAACCCTGATGCCGGTTTAATCTTTCTCGACAGATTCCCTCAATTCTGTCACAAATTGATCAACATCAGTCTTTAGAGCGTGTGAGCTTTGACAAATTTCGCTTTTGTGTGTGTGTGTGTGTGTGTGTGTGTGTGTGTGTGTGTGTGTGTGTGTGTGTGTGTGTGTGTGTGCATTTCTTTCTTCCGTGAGATGTTAACTTCACCAGAGTGATGACACCTTTCACATACTCTTTCTCATTCTCAGTGTGAAACTGAGGGGAGGAAGAGTATATTGTGGGTGCTGTGGAGAGTGAGTGGATGATAGATAGTCTCAGGTGAGTAAGTGTTGCAGACTTATGCTTCAGCCTCCACTGGCTGATATTCCACCTGATTTAGGACCTGTGAGAGTTAACTGCGAGTCTTGGCTCACGCTGCAGACTGTATTATGCAACTGTGATATAAGATCACTAATAAGTCCTAATATCCTCTGTGTGTGTGTGTGTGTGTGTGTGTGTGTGTGTGTGTGTGTGTGTGTTATTATATGGGACATATGTTGCTGTCAACAAGAAACTCAAATCTCCATAATGACAAAATGTATCTCTTAACTTTCAGTTGAAGTGAAGGTAAAACGATTTTAGAAACAGTTCTGTTGTTCTATTCATGAATTTTTCATACAATGTAAAACACAACTGCCAGATTCACATTCTGTTGAAAAGTGGAGAACAATTGACGTACAAGGTTTTTGTGCTTACTGCCCCCCAAAAATATGCAACTTGCATTTAATGTCAGGCTCTTGCAAATTGTGTTACATGATGATGATTGGGTTATAAATACCTGCAGGGTGTGCGATGGGATATATAAAAAAGAGGTGATACAGTGTAGTGAATGTCTTGTTTGATGTCTGGGAAACAACAGTGGAGATACGTGGTTTTAATTGGAAAGCAACAATATATATGACAACAATATATATCGGATGCTTAAGCATATTTAATAGATGATTCATATGGTGCATATCATATGGATACATGCTCATCACCTAACCAAAGCGGATACATGGTGGTGAAGCATGGTGGTGGCAGCATCATGCTGTGAGGATGTTTTACTACAGCAGGAACTAAGAATAGCCAGGATTGATGGAAAGATGACTGCGGTGATGAGACATATTTTATAAATTCCTGCTCCAGAGCGCTCTGGACCTCAGACTGGGATGAAGGTTTATCTTCCAACAGGACAACGACCCAAAGCATACAGCCAAGAACTTTGGGACAACTCTGTGAATGTCCTTGACTGGCCCAGTCAGAGCCCAGACTGGAAACTGATTGAAC
The DNA here is from genome assembly GCA_034509495.1 of Acestrorhynchus altus. Classification (NCBI taxonomy): domain Eukaryota; kingdom Metazoa; phylum Chordata; class Actinopteri; order Characiformes; family Acestrorhynchidae; genus Acestrorhynchus; species Acestrorhynchus altus. Next base: position 29,118,881 of record CM067509.1, read on the forward strand.
ATCTCTGGAGATATGTAAATATGAGATATGTAGGTGTGAGATGCTTGCTGCGTCATACTCAGAAAGACTTGAGGCTGTAATTACTGCCGAGGGTGCTTCAACAAAGTACTGAACAAAGGCTGTAAATACTTATGAATGTTATATATTTATATATATTTTTAAGATGTCAAACAAATGTTTCTAACTTTGTCATCGTGCGGATTGAGAAACAACTATTTAATTCATTTTGAAATAAGGCTACAACATAAAATGTGCAAAACGTGAAGTTCTGTGAATACTTTCTGGATGCACTGTATATAATTAATATGGGTCATATAACTTTTATATATAAAAGGAGAGAGAAAGATTTATTACATATATAATAAATATTGTACACACTATGATTACATATACATACATATATAAAACAGTTGGCGTGTGTTATTAAATATAAATACTTAGACATCTGTTATACACATTAAACATTTTATTCTATATACTTAAACATTGATGATAAAACAAACGGGGCATTACCTATAAACGTGTGTGTGTGGAGAGTCAGTTTGATTTAATTCAGTATACATTTCCTGTTTCTGAGCTGCTGTGTGTCTCCTCCAGGAGGCCCTCATCATGGCCAGCATGGAGCACCCCCACCTAGTGCGTCTATTGGGGGTGTGCCTGAGCCCTACCATCCAGCTGGTGACCCAGCTCATGCCCCACGGCTGCCTTCTGGACTATGTCCACGAGCACAAGGACAACATCGGCTCCCAACTTCTCCTGAACTGGTGTGTGCAGATCGCCAAGGTAAGAGCTGATGCAGTGGTCCTTCTAATGACACTAAGATCATACTGATACTTCATTGTTACTGTCTGTCTTCACTTTAGACGGTAGCCTTTTCCATAGAAAAGTCATATTTGCTCAACATAGTTGAACTGGTCACGGCAAACACACTATAAAAATTAGGCTTATTAGTCACTAATGAGAGAAATGAGAAGCTTTATGAAACATATGAAGAAAGATCCAAATCTGTACTTCAGATCGGATCATTATTTCACTGCTCTGCCCTGCCTGATCGATCGTACGAAGTGCTTAGTAATTAGTTTCCAGGCTGAATTAAATGTGGAAGGTGGAAGTTCGATCCATGTATGTATAATGCACCGCAGCACATTTCCAAGCCATACATAACTGATGTTGATTTCCTTCATGCATCTTGCAGCCTCCTTTTGTTCTATGCTGTGAAAGCTTTCGCTGAAATATTGATCAGGAGCTCTGTTTAAACAGCCCATAAAGCCTCTCCAGGCCATTTCTGCATTAGCCCTTTTGTAACAGGTTGATCATCATCATCGTTATGGACCCCGTTTTCAGTTTTAGCCATCTGTGAAAATTAGAATGAAAAGGCTTCTTAAGTGTGTGTTTACTCAGTGAACCTCAAATATTAGAGTAAATACAAATGTCACTCATATAGTTAGCAGTGGTTTTTCATCACTGTGTTCATTAAAACATGTATTCATAATGTAAGGCAGACACACACACACACTCGCACACACACACACACACTCCCAATGGAAATAAAATGTCTGCTTAAAGGTTTTCATCTATTAAGAAGATCAACAGTATTACATATCAGTGAGTGGAGAAGGTATGTGAACCATTGCTTTCAGTTTCTGGTGTGACCCCCTTGGGCAGCAATACCTCCAACAAAACTGTTGATTAGTCCTGCAAATTGTAGCCCATTCCTCTATTCCAAATCATACAAAAGATTCTTCTATACCCATCCTTTGGTAGAGTGACTTGTGTGCTTAGGGTCATTGTCTTGCTGCATGATCCACATTCTCTTGAGTTTCAGTTCACAGTCCTTACATTTTCCTTTAGAATTTGTGGGTATATTTCTGAATTCATTCATTCATATCACCAGGTGGGATTGGGTGGTCTAAACTCAGTTATTCTCTTTAAACCAAAAATATATTTTCATCATCCATCAACAAAACATTGTGCCAGTAGCCTTCTGGCTTGTTCTTTTTGGAGGACAACAGCTTTCTGCCTGTCACCCTACCATGGCCACCATTGTTGTTCAGGAATCTCCTGATGGTGGTGACCTTGTGAACTATTACACACCTTGCTTAACATGATCCTTGTTATTCAACCACTTCCAACCATCCTGAATTTCCTTTATTTGTACACAGTCTGTCTGACTGTGGATTGGTGGAGTCCAAACTCTTTAGAGCTCAACCATGTTTTAGTGCTTGTGTGAATTTTATGCAGAAGATTAGAAAATTCTAAAGGTTTCACAAACTTTCACACACACAGAGACAGAGGGAGAGAGAGAGTTCTTATCAGATCAACTGCTGGTGTGAGTGCTTTGTGGCTGTTTGTGTTTGAAGGTATATGGTTGGAACGTTCAGAAAGCCATGTAGATTGAGATATACAGAAATAAATGCTGCTGGCCGTGAATGGAACATAAAGGTGCAGATGGACAACTGCTTGGCAGGTGGTGTCATGAATTAAATACTGAATTCAATTGAAAACACTCTAACACTCCATGTAAAACCACTCTAACACTACTTTGTTTTAACTATTAATTATGAATGCATAGTGTGTTTGAAGTGTCTAAAGAGTGCGAGGGATGAACCAGGGTGAGAGCCCTTCTGCTAGACACACAAACTGATCCCAAATCAGTGCTTTTTTGCATCCAAAATGCTGGTACTGATCTGTCTTTCTCTGAAGGACAATGCTCTTTCTCTGAGCTGAGCTCAATATCTGATGCCTAACAGGCTCAGATGTCTTTGATTTTCTTCTGATTGGAGGTTTGGTCTTTGTGATGGAAGTACATATCCAGAGGCCACATGCCTGCCAATAACTCAGCTAAGAAAAAGAAGGGTTTCTGTGCTGCGCTGGAGACAACAAGTGCACGCTTTCATAGCGGCCGTTATGGTTTGCTGTTAAGTTTGACAAATTGTAACTTATAAATTACTAATTGTAGCTCGTTAGAGTATGAACAGTATGTTTTTATACATTAGCACAGAAATATGAGATTAGAGTCAATATCACCCATCCATCCATTTTCTGAACCGCTTATTCCTGACTAGGGTCACGGGTGAGCTGGTGCCCAGCTGGCAACTCTGAGCGCAAGAACGGGAAACAACCCTAGACAGGGCGCTAATCCATCATAGGGCACACACATGCATTCACACACTAAGGGCCACTTTAGAGTCACCAATTCACCTATCATGCATGTCTTTGGACTGTGGGGGAAACCGGAGTACCCGGAGGAAACCCACACGAACACGGGGAGAATATGCAAACTCCACACAGAAACTTCCCAGGTCGCCCCCCCCGGGGATCGAACCCAGGTCCTTCTTACTGTGAGGCAACAGTGGTTAGTTGGTGTAAGCTGGCTATGCTGGTGAAAATGGACCGTATAGGGATTTATATAAGATTATGTTTAAGATTGTGTATAACACATTTGCTTTTAGTCATGATTGGTCAAGCTGGATGGTCATATTGATCATATTGGTGGACCAAATTGGTCTTGCTGGTCATGCTGCATTCAGTTACGTTAAAGGGTGTAGCTTAGAGGATAACACCACCACCTTCCCTGTGGAACACTATGGGTTGATTGGGTGGGGAGTTCAGTCATCTGGCAGGGGCTCGGAGTAGAAAAGCTGGTCCTCCACATAGAGTGGGGGCAGCTGAGGTCATTCGAGCATCTGGTTCAGATGCTTCCACGGCACCTCCTGTATGAGGTGTTCTGGGCATGTCCACAGAAGGGAGGCCTGAAGGAAAATCCAGGACATGCTGGAGAGATTATATCTCTCAGCAGGCCTGGGAATGCCTTGGAATCCTCCCGGAAGAGCTGGGAGAGGTGGCTGGGGAGAGGGAGGTCTGCGGCCCTTTGCTTAGGCTGCGGATCCCAGACCCTGGATAAGGTGTGGGATGAGAACTGTAAATAAAACTAGACTCCGATGAGGAGAGTTTTGGAGATGTTTTAATGAAACACAGTGATAGAAAAAACACTACTTATATGAAGGATTTTTGTGTGTGTTTATTTTATCAGTGATTTATGTTTTATGGTTTTGCTAAACTATAGTGTTACACTGTGCAGTACTGTTAGTTTGAATGTTTTCTGTTTTTAAAAAAAACAACAAAGCATATTGTTATTAATGCTGTTGACATGGCAATAAAGTAATCCTGCTGCTACTCAGATTGCCCCTCAGAGAGAAAAGCCTGGTGTGAATTTAAAGCAGCTACATGTTTCAGATCACTGTGAGCTAAGCTGAACTCATTCTCTCTCTGCCCTCCGTGAGCTACAGTCAGAGAGTTAGAGACTCTTTGTGAGATACAAGAACCCAAAGCAATTTTTTCACCATTTTTTCACTAGCTTTAGTGCTTTTATTGGTGATGTAAATGTGAATTATCACCTTGTATAAACTGTAGTTTTTTTTATTCAGCTGTTAATCTTAAGATTACATTCAGGTCATTGAAGTCCAAAGGGAATTCCACCAATTTTACAAAACTGGTTTCATCTGTTCTACTAAAATTCTGTCTCAGATTTGTTTACAGTGGTGCTAATGGGAACAAGGGGTCACTATGACTACAATACAAAACGGGCATTTTATGTATTATCCAAAACATCAGTGATCCTCCCACCACCATGTGTGAGTTGTATTTGTGACCTTCCCTTTGGGATTGATAAAGATATATCCATCCATTCGTCCGTCCTTCCGTCCGTCCGTCCGTCCATCCGTCCGTCCGTCCGTCCGTCCGTCCATATACTGTAGTAGACTGTGTTCCAAAAATGCCAGAGTCTTATAGAGACAATCAGAATGGCAGTGACTGTTCTTCAATGATGATTCATGCCTTTGTCTTGGTGGAGACGACCAACAAATTATGTCTGCATTGCCAACCCTATACCAGTTGAAAATGTATGGGATACTATTGGACATGCTGTCAGCACTTCACACCTTACTTCTCAAGCTGCATTGGATGGATTAGCATTAAGAACCTAACCTAAACCTAACTCCATTCTGAGATGGCTGGCACATTGCATTATAATGCCATACTGAGAGACACTACTTCTGTATGTGTAGATCAATAAATATCACCCATATCAGTCTACATTTTTTAATCATTGATTGTTTCTGTAACCTTAATCTTGCAATCCATCTCCTTCTTCTGTGTGCACCTTTTTTGACAGTGTATAAGTTTAAACCTCTGACAGATTCCTTTTTACACAACTGAAAAGTCTGGCTCACCAGAAAGGAGCTTTTCACATCAAATCTCTCAAAAACCCATTTCACGTGTAAACCATATAATTATGCAGGATTTGGGACAATTGTAGGAATTGGAGGTTTACTAAGCTTTATGCCACAGGTGTAGCACCAAAGACTGAATTACATGAATTGTGAGGTGTGATGGTTGTTTGATTCATTGCTGAATCAATGGGAGCTGAAACAGATTTAAGTCAAATCTGCAGACTTCTAAATGAAGTGCTGTTGCTACTAGAGTGTCTGTGAGAATGGAAGGCTTAGTGTGAATGTAGAGTAGTCAGACCATGGTGAATAAACCATGGGAGCTGCAGGAGAACTGTAGGCTTCTCTTTGTGTATCTTGTAAGGCAACCAGCCTTCTTCCCATCTGAAGTGCTGAGCAGTAACGAGTAAAAATTTGTTCATGAAACCTCAGAGCTACTTTTGCAATGACTTTAAAATAACCCTCTGGCTTTCTTCAGCACTTCTTCAGGCAGGTGCTGTGTGAGGAGCCTGACTTCTTTACAATTTCCTTGCAGAACAACGATTCCCTTAAATTGATAGTCGTGACCCAAGTGCAGTCTGAACTGCATCTGTAGCCAATTGCCAAAGTATTTCAGGTATTTGAGCTGCTTTGTAGCGTCATCTCATCTTTTCTTCTTTTTTTTTCCTTCCTTTTTTAAGATTCTGAAGTCTTGCATTAAGATTTTAAAAATCACTTTAACCAAAAGAACAATTTTACATCAGCAGTCTGTCGAGCACTCGAAAAATGTATTCTCATTAGAAAGTAAAGACTCTAGCCCAAGGGTCACCAACCCTACTCTTGGAGAGTTGCCTTCCTGCAGAGTTTAGATTCAGCCCCATTTCATGACCCAATTAATTACAGCCTTTAGAAGTTCTTGATTGGCTGAGTGGGATGTTAGATTTGGGATGGGGTTGAAACCTGCAGGAAGGTAGCTCTTCAGGAGCAGGATCGTGACCCCTGCTTTAGACTCTAGTACCCCACATGTTAATGCATGTTTTTGCCTTAGTTATACTAAATGGCTGATTTTGATCACACAGCCGCTCTTGGCTGGATGTTTTTAGGTCAGAGGTCACTTTCAGGCTACAACTAGCCTCATAAGCCAGACGTTTTGTCTGAGAGTTTCTTTGTGGGCAAAGATGAACCAGTTTATTTAATTCAATTTGCCAAATGTCCAATCACAGACTGGTGTTTTTGGATTACTTGTGCCGACAGATGATAAACATGATAGACACTATAAAAAAACATCAAATATGTGAATCTCTAGCTACTATGTGCTTCCAAAAGTCTCTGTGTTCAGATTAAAAAGTTTGGTTTAATTGAATGTTGCATTTAAACCTGGGTGTGCACCAAACAAATAGACCAAGACCTCCTTAACTACACTAGTTCTGACTAGACTAGACTGATGAGTGTGTTCATGTTGGTCACATTTGTCCACGAGATGCTGCACCACAGAGCACAGCACCACAACTCTACACAACTAGAATCGGATAAATCTTCCTGAAAGTTATTTGCAGTCAGGGTTTGTGATTGTCTTTCTAGCAATCCAACAAGCAGGTCACTCCGAAGGTTTTCCTCAATCAGACCTTAAAACTGTGGAAGCATCTATATGAAAATAGAAAGCTTCTCTTCATATAGTCACGTGGGCATCAGTTCTTTTAATGGTCAGAGTGTTCAGAATTTGATAGAGGACAGATAGTGGGCGACAGATGGATTTGTTCCTTTTATGTGTGGCGAGAAGTATTGCCAATAGAATAGGACGGTGTGGAACAGATAAGCTTTAACCTATTGGCACCTGCCTAATGCCAGATAAATGGGTATACAGCATAAATTGGTGCCCATAGTAACAGTTCTAAAACAAGGCTCACCCTGTGGGAGGCACTGACACTTAAGTATTTACAACCCCCCCCAGCGACATGTACCACCAGACCATGTTAGTGTCACTGCAGTGCTGAGAAGAATCACCCCCCCTCTTTCTAGACTACAGTGGTTTTGTGGTCAGAAATTGACCATGGATATGAACAGTGGGAGCACAAAATATGAGCTTCTAATAAAGCGAACATCTATGATGGAATGATTTCTAAATATTAAGACTTAAAGTTCAGAGTGGGCTGTTAATATGTAGCCAGTGTGTGGGTGGACCAACGCATGGATTCCCTTCAAAGTGACTAATGGACAAAATGAGCTGTACCTGTGGAAAGGTCAATAAATTGCAGTCTTGAATGTGTTGGACGTGTTATGTAATTGTCTTATTTTTTCACTCTTTCTTGCTGTTGTACTGAAGAACTTTCAAAGATCTCGGACAATCGTGAGAACAGTTAATACACTGTTGCTTATTGTTCTTAATTTCAATGTAGGTTAATAATAAAAATGACATCACAGTTTTACTTTATTTAAATTTTATTTGAATAATCCGATATCAGAACATTATGAGCACCTGTTTTTACATTCATCATCCATTTTATCACCTCTTCTGACCATAGAGGAGCACTTTGTAGTTCATCTGTTTATCTGTATATTTTGTCATCCTCCTTTCACTCTGATCTTTAATTGTCAGGACCTCACAGAATGAGTGGGTGTTGTATAGGTGGTGGGTCTTTCTCAGCACTGCAATAACACTGACATGATGGTAGTGTGTCAGTGTCTATTGCACTGGTATGAGGGGATTAAATAGTGTCCACTCACTGTCCAATCTCACTAGACACTCCTAGTTGCTCCACCTTGTAGATGTAACATGAGAGAACAGAAGATCATCTGTTTCTGCACAGTCTCTGTTGGTCATCCTCTAGTCCTTCATCAGTGCTCACAGTTTTTAAACAGCACACGTGTGTCTGCTCCACAAAATACCTGCTCTGTGATGGTCCTGTGGGGTCCGAACCACAGGTAAAAGGAAACAGATGGATAGATGGTTCATTTAACAAGCTGAAGATCACTTATTAGCCAACTCCTTATTATTGGGGCAAAAAACAGCACCGGTTGGCCAGTGTACTAAAGCTTACACAAGCTGTACCTGATTTGGCCCAACGCTGCCTGTTTGTGATGATGTATGTGCCCCTCAGCCTACGCTCTTGGAGTTTTCTTGGTCTGAGTTTGTGCTGCAGTTCTGCTGACACACTGCAGCCGTGCAGCGCTGTGTAAGATTACTGTATATTCATCTGCTTTTTCAGCTCTTTAAGTGAGGAACCTTCAGAACTTGCATTTAGTGAGAGAGTAATGGCTATATATGTGTATGTGAATGTAATAGATGTCGGACAAAGGACTAAAAGCAGTGTTTCTGTAGCTGCTTGCCTTGTTGTGTTTGCATTATTGATAAAGCAGTGCTTCAGAGAGGCATCATCGTATACATTATTTACAGGTGGCTTATTGCAGACACAGACCCTCAGAGGGCAGACACTGAGACAGAATACAATGTGTGTGTGTGAGAGAGAAAGAGAGAGCAAGAGAGAGAGACAGACAGAGAGAGAGAGAAAGTGAGAGAGAAAGAGAGAGAGAGAGAAAGTGAGACAGAAAGTGAGAGAGAGAGAGAAGTGAGAGAGAGCGAGCGAGAGAGAGAGAGAGAAAGTGAGAGAGAGAGAGTGAGACAGAGAAAGTGAGTGAGAGAGAGAGAGAGAGAGAGAGAGAGAGAGAGAGAGAGAGAGAGAGATACACAGTCTGACTGAATGTAATATTATTATTATTATTATTATTATTATTATTATTATTATTATTATTATTATTATTATTATTATTGTGGGAGATATAGAATGTATATTAAATGACATCTTCTGCAAGTAAGCTGTAGATCTACAGGTGAGGAGTGTTACTTCACTTGCACCACTGTATTAAATACAAATCACCCTAGCTGCCCCCTCATGGACAGCTGTACACATGCATTTGTTGACAAGCTGACATACAAAAGCAGCAACTGAAGAGTGGACCGGAAGCAGTAGATATAGAATATGAATCGGGTTGTGTAGCGTTACGCAGTTCTGAGGGAAATCTCCTGCACCTCCATCAGAGTTTCATAGTGCAGAAGCAGCGTTCCAGCCCAGAGTGGAGTGTCAGCAGGATTCATGACTGTTAAAACTGTTACAGAGATATTGCTTTAAACTGCACAAACAGGCTGTGCTGTATGTCACACATCTCTGGCTGTGTGAGTCCGGCAGTTGTTTTTACATTGTGGCAAATGAGGCCTTTGGACCAATAGAAATGCTCCAACGACTTTGTGAAATCTTTACAATTATTATCAGATCTCAATGTAGGCGAAATCATCTTTCCAGCTTTATTTCCGCAGGGTGGAGTAATCTGTGGAGTGATTTGTGGAGTGATCTCTAGTGCATCTCCAACCCACTATAGAGACCAGAGTTCCACACCTGCTGTGTTTAGCCTCAGATTGACCTTCTTTAAGAGACGCGTGCTGCCAGAGGAGTCAAAACACCAATGTTGACTGTCAAACTGTCAGTATGACACAAGACCGTACACAGTCAGTGTGTTTGTGTGTGTGTGTGTGGGTGTGTGTGTGTGTGTGTCTTGATTTGCATCAGTTCTGATATATTTCTGTGTGTGAGGGTGAGTGTGTGTGGTTTTTCTTCCCAGTGCTGGCTGGGCAAACACACGGGCCTCATACAGAGAAGACACTGAGTGAATATAAAAGAGAGAATGGGGTGAAAAAGAAAGAACATGCAAGTGATGAGATGGAGGAGAGATTGATCCTCTGCTTATCCCACAAGATTGTTGCTGATTAATAATCAGCTCATTAAAATAAATCCCATTCCTGATTATTCCATTAATAATCTATTGAGTTAAGAGCTGTCTGAGAGCAGGTGCTGCCGGAATATTTCACCATCATCACCCTTCTGAACCCCAACATCCTTACAGACTGTCTGGAAATTGGTCTTAAGCACACATGCACACCCCTTTGCAGATGTGCTATACGGATGAAAATTGGGACACCTGCTCATTCATTGAAATTTTGAAATTAAAAAATTTAAAGAGCTTAAAGAGCTTAAGGGTGTTTAAAAAGAGGCTGCTTTGTTGGAGTAGCTGTATCTACCAATCCCAGAAACAGCTTTTTACTCGTACCAGAAGTAATGGATTGACAGCATCATTCCTCAGGTTTTCCATATTCTCCAGGCTGCGTGGGAACCCTTAAGATAAAGGGATATAAAGCTCATCTGGGATTGAGCTGTGGAGCTTTATACCCCTTTATAATGAGAAATAGAGTTCTGCATTCACAGTAGGACCCCTCACAGTATTTTGCAGTGCACGTGTGGGAGTGGGCAGTTAACCAGTCCAGTGAGTGTGGGAGTGAGCGTTTACCAATCCAGTGTCTTTTGAGGTGGTCGATTACCCAGTCCAGGAGTGGGAGTGGGCGGGATGAATTATGGAAGTGGCTGGGATTTGGAAACTAAATCTCTGGTGGGATCCATGATCAACATTTGTATCCAGAGCAGCATTAGATGCTCCAACGTTCCTGAACGACAGTTTTGCTGTAATATTTGTGTAGGAATCTCTTTTTTGTCTGCTGTTGCTCTGCCCTGTTTTGGTGCTCTGGAGGGTTTCCTGCTTAGGTTCAGAGCAGCTTTAGAAAGAGCAAAAACAATCCGAGTCTCAGACTGTCAGAGTTGCAGGGTTGACAGACGTGGGTGGAACATAGCAGGCAACAAACATTCACACACTCCAAACTTCTCTGTCTTTGTTAGGCGGTTTCATGCCTGTCAGTGTGATTATCTAAATGCTAATGCTTCACCTAACTACCATCCATAAAAAGGTGGCTCAGCCACCACTATATCTGCTCTGGGCTTTTTTAGTACAACCTTCCAGGTCTTCCTTTTTAGTGTGTGTTCTCATGGAGAGCAGCCAGGTGACTCAACATTGTCAAAGTATTCATGGTTTCTTCATCCATTCACGCATGCATGCATGCACACACACAAACGCACGCGCACACACACACACACTGTGAAGAATGGATAGAATGGATGGACGGAGTGAAGTGGATGGATAAAACCACCCAGGTCTCAAAATATATAAGAACTAACAGCAATGACAAGTTGTCACATATATGACCCCCCCCCCACACACACACACACACACACACACACACACACACACACAGTTATTTAGTCCCTGTAGAGAAGGGGGAAAAAACAACTTCACTCCCAAAGGAAGTCATTGTCAAAAGATTTTAATACAAGGCATTTGGCAGCAATTGTTGATACTGTGTAACAACCATTATTAATAATTTAACACAATTTATTAACATTTACTGACCAAAAATAAGCTGAGAATTCACAACCCATTCTTCTATTCTCCTCTCACTCTCTCTATCTCTCTTTTTCAGTATATACACACGCTGTATATATGAGTAACTAAAGCTAATGATGTCACACACTGCGGTGTTCTCCCACTGCTTTATTGTATAGGAGCTTAAAAGAGCATTTGTTTAACTTGTTCCGTTGAAACTCAGCAGCAAACTGAGTGTGTAGCTGTGCGTGACGGGGTTGTGTTACTAATTCAGCAGGTTTATAGCCTAATTACACTCACATTGTGACACACAGTCCCTGTGTTTGGAGAGCAGTGTGCGAGTTGTAAGTGAGCAGGACTGGGACTGAGCGTGGAGAAGAATCGAGTGTTCAGCGAACACTGCGTGATTCAATTTGCGGACGTTTGACGGTGGCAGGTCAAGAGAAGAATTAATCAAACAGGTTTTCACCGTTCTAATTATCAACCATGATGGAACAATACAAGTGAAAAAGTCTTTTATGAAGAGCTATAGATGATTAATTATCTGAGCTGCTGTGTAATTTCCTACTGCAACTGTGTGCAGTTCTGTGAGAGTCTTGGTGTAGGAGTGTGTGTGTGTGTGTGTGTGTGTGTGTGTGTGTGTGTGTGTGTGTGTGTGTGTGTGTTCCGTCTGTGAATGGTGTGAGTTTTAGGTGGAGTTTAAAGGGCAGCCCTGAAGATCCAACATTAATATTAATTTGCCTTTTCCCTTCTTCTTCCACTCACCCCTTACTTTATTCCCATCTCTCTCTCTCTCTCTCTCTCTCTCCTCTCTCTCTCTCTCTCTCTCTCTCTCTCTCTCTCTCTCTCTCTCTCTCTCTGTTCTGCAGTAATATATAGAGATAGTAAGTTCAATCATGGAATCTCTAGGTTTGATTGGTTGTCTGTACACTGTAGAAATTGAAGGTCAGACCAACTAAAAGCAGCAGTCATTAAGATTTATGTTTGAATTGATGGCACTTTTATTTATTTTATTCTAATTCATGGCATCGATGTGCTGTTCAACCATCCCTGCACCCTCTATAATATTAATTATAATTATTATTAATTAAAATTAATATAAATTCTAAAAACTATTATTTTTGTCACGTTTTCTCTTCGAAAGAGAAAAAAGGCACCTTCTTAACAAACCACACTGCTGTTAATCATGTTAATAAAAACAGAATGGCAGTACAAGAGCTGCTGTGAACATGGAGATTTAACTCAGTCTTCACCTTCTGATGCACCCACTGTCAAACCAAGGAGACAGGATGAACACTGGCTTGGCAGTTAGACAGTTGCGCCACTCCAGAGTTTTGAAACCATATCAATCTCTGTCACAGAATGAATCCTCTTGGGTGGCCCTACGGCCTAACTGCTACTTATCAATTTTTATGAGATGCATGTTTGAACTTGTAGGAGTCACCATTATGCTGTTCCTTAAAGATGTAGGCAGTGTTAATGTTCATGCACTTGAGTGAGAGGAAGACAAGCGGGCTGCTGTGTCAATCTGCCGCTCTTGTAATCTTCTCAACACTTTTCAGCATCACTACTACAGTGCTCTGTTTCCTTTATGTTTAAATGGAACAGTAGTAGCCGTGGGACCTGGCTTGATATGGTGTGTGTAGTAAATAAACAACTTATTTAGAGTACCTACATCAGTGTCTCTTTCACTGCACATGTGCTCCCACCTAATTCCACTCATCACTGTTTGTCTGAATCATCTACTCCAGTTAAGATTAACAGTAAAGATATTGAGGATGAGGAACACAGACTGAACATCTAACACTATTCACCATTACACTGTTCAAGCTCTGCAGGAGTTTGAGATAAAGTTAAGGAGTTAAAGCGACGCCAGCAGTTTAGATTCACTTCTCTTTCAATTATCTGCCTGTCAGGATCAGGCGTCTGTCTCGGCTGTTTAATTGCCTCTGTGTGGCTCAAAGTGGCGGGCTGCTGTTTGAGGTTTAGGGTTGGTTATTAGACCTGCCACATGTTCTCTCTGTGGAGCGAGCAAATGACAGGGGTCAGAATACACCTCCTTCCATATCCAGAAACGAACACTGCACCACATTGGGGTGTGTGTGTGTGTGTGTGTGTGTGTGTGTGTGTGTGTGTGTGTGTGTGTGTGTGTGTGTGTGTGTGTGTGTGTGTGTAAAGCAGATTTCAAATCATCAAAACTATATATACATATATATAGATGCTGTAGATGAGGCTAAAATAATGGTATAATGTTGCAATAAATGAATTAATGATCACATTTTTGTGATGATCACCTTTCAAGACATATAACTTTATAATTAGAATTTATAATTCTATAAAAGAGGAAAACTTAATTACTCTTTGCAGCTCAGAGCAGCCTGGGTCATCTCCCATGCCTTTTCTTTGCAGTTATATTTCATCTATGAGTTTTGTCTGAGGTCTTGGTTACTGGACCTTCTGACGCTGAAGGTCAGAATGAATGATGAGTCTCTGACCCTCTGGAGAAAAAGGAACATAGTCAGGTCACTGCAGTTATTGCCTGCGGTTCCAACCCAGTATATCAAAACCTTTGTATATTAATTCTTTGTTGCTGGGATCCCACTGGTCAACTGAAGGTCAGAGATTTAAGTACACTCATCATGGACATGAATATTACACTTTCATTGGTTTCTTTATACTGTTTTTTTTCTGAAGTTGATACACAGTCAATATACACACAGAAGAATGTGCAGAATACAAACTGAATAAAATCTGTCTTTGATTAAGCTTAGTCCTGGACATCACAGCATTCTGAATGGACATTCTCCGTAAAAAAGGGAGAGCACTCTATGACTAGGCTAAATCGTTCCCCATTCCATTCAGGCTTTTCACAAAATCCCATATTATGTTATGAAATCGCAGAAAACAAATGCACGGACATCTGAACCAACGGTAAAGGGAAACATGTAAATCTTGATACATCATTGTTTATTCGTGTGTATTGTTTATTTTAGCTTGGAGGATAATTATGTTTTGATCATTGCTTTTTGGAAGCACAGTTGAGTTTTGAGTGTAAACAACACTGTGCTGAAGTGTTTAAACACTGTGTTCACTCAGTGACCACTATATTACACACTCCTGTCTTGTTGCTCCACCTTCTCGATGTAAAGGGAGAGACAGGAGCTCTTCTGTTTCTGCAGCTTGTGTTGGTCATCCTCTAGTACTTCATCAGTGCTCACAGGACACTGCTGGTTATTTCTGGTTGGTGAACTTTTCTCAGTCCAGCAGTAAGACTGAGGAGTTTAAACACTCCAGCAGCACTGCTGTGTTTTATTCATTCTTACCAGCACAGCACACACTAATACACCAACACCATGTCAGTGTGACCGCAGTGCTGAGAATGACCCACCACCCACATAAAATCTGCTCTATGGTGGTCCTGTGGGGTCCTGACCACTGAAGATCAGGGTGAAAGGAGGAGAATAAAGTATGCAGAGAATCAGATGAACTGCTGTCTGTAATCATAGAACTACAAAGTGTTCCTGTGTGGTCAGTGCAGGGTGAAATGGACAGTGAATGTGTCACTTTGTGTACCTTTTAATGGTTTACATACATTGAAAGCATTTGTTTCAATGCATCAAAGGCATAACATCAATGAAGTTATCATTGTTTAAGCAACGCAATCCTGTCTGACTGCACATCTGGCCATCTTTAGATCCACACGAGCGGCTGGAAAAAGTAGAGCATGAAAAAGAGGCGTTTGCTTTTCTCTCAACGGAGACAGGGGGTGAAATAAGAGTGCACAGCATCCGCTCATTTCGCTTGAGGGAGCACGATGCCTCGATTCTTACGCCCTCTTTAACTCGGCACAATGTGACAAGAGCGTGTGTGTGCATAAGACAGCCAGACACAGCTGTGCAGATAGGCAGCCAGTCAGAGAGAAGAAAGGAACGAGGGAGAGAAAATGAGAAGAAGAAGAGAGGGGTGCAGGTGTGTCTGCGGAGGTGCAACAATTTGAAGGAAAAAAACATGAAATTGTGTAGAAACTACAGAAATCTGCACTTGTGGACTGACTGGTAAATTCTTGAATTCTTTGAAACTGTGTGTTTAATACAGACTTATTAACTTTTATTATCCAGTAACTACCTGAAATATTAAGATACTAAGACTCTACTGACTTTCGTCTCTGTGAAAGGACATGGAGACAGTGGAGACCTACAAGTATAACATACATTTACAGCATTTAGCTGATGCTCTTATCCAGAGCGACGTACAGGTTGCTCATATTACAGAGGTGGGGTAGAGTAGTGTTAGGAGTCTTACCGAAGGACTAGAAGAATCAAACCCCAGTCTCCCACATGGTGTGATGTCTCGCTCATGGTGTTATCTGTTGAGCCACACCAACCCCAGGTATAAAAGGCTATACTGGCCGTAGGAAGGGTGTTCCTGAGACTCATGTCTTACAGTGTGCTGTGTCCAGCAAGATCCTACCGATGCTCACATCTTCTACCACGCCGATTCTTCTGCAGCAGACTTCACAGAAATCTTCAGTAGCAACCAGTCAAAGACCTTCTCTTTTCTTCCCTTTTCTTCTCTTTTCTTCTCTTCTCTTCTCCTCTCTTCTCTTCTCTTCTCTTCCATTTTTTTCCTCTTTTCTTCTCTTCTTTTTAAACTTTTCTCTTCATTTATTTTATTGTCTTTCTCTTCTCTCCATGTATCTTCTCTCTTTTCTTTCCTTTTTCTCCTCTTAAGTTAACAGATGCCTAAAAACGTGCCTAATGAAAAGCTTCCATAATGGAACTGACACATTACAGTTGATGTGTGATGATCATGGTGGCTGATATGGGTGATGTGACAGCAATAAACACGGAGCTGAATATTCATTCCACTGCCATTCTGATCCAACCAGCTCAATTACAGCAATTAGCTGGTTTACTTATGAAGCCGTATCCATTTGTAATTGTGTTCTCTCTCTCTCTCTCTCTCTCTCTCTCTCTCTCTTTCTGTGTGAAGTCAATGAGATGAGACATAAAATAAAGCAACCCATAATAGTCTGTGAAGAAAACGGAACCCATAACGGGTGTGTGAGAGAAGACTCGGGACCAGTGCAATGAAACAGCTGCCTCTTACACTTCCATCAGTGAGTTTATCATCAGGGTCATCAGAAACCCCCCTGAGTCCTCTCCTCATCAGATGAAGCAGTTTATTGATGAGATTGATTCGGTGGTAAATCTGGATATACAGTAAGTGTGTAGAATGAGAAACCGCTCATCCAGGCTGAAGGAGAGGGAGTTTAAGTGCCCCTCGTTTGTTTCTTGCTCTGAGGTCTCTAACAGAGAAATGATCAGTGAGCTGTGTTTATGTTCCACTTTCATAAGATCAAGATAAAGCACTATAAACTCAAAAGTACAAACAGTCAGGGCTATTAAAAGAGTTTACTCTGCTTTTGTTGGAGTAACTGTCCAGGGAAGGCTTTCTGTCAGATTTTGGAGAATTGCTGTGAGGATTTGATTGCATTCAGTGACAAGAAGGTCAAGATGTTGCATGATCATCACCCAACCTCACCCACCACACTCTTCTCTTCTCTTCTCTTCTCTTCTCTTCTCTTCTCTTCTCTTCTCTTCTCTTCTCTTCTCTTCTCCTCTCCTCTCTTCTCTTCTCTTCTCTTCTCTTTTTCTCTAATCTCTTCTCATTTCTCCCCTTATCTCTTCTTCTCCCCTTTGCTCTCTTCTCTTCAAAGCTACAAACATCACTCTGGATTGAGTTGGCTGCATAACATCTCGCTGCTTCTTTATGGAAACGCCCACACTGATAAAGAAGTGTAAGATTTCCGAACTGCATTTCCCAGCAGCTCACGTTGTGAGAGCAAAGTCACCCTCCCTCAGCAGAGTGGCACATACCTCACCTTTCCTGTGAACCTAATGCACTGACATTCCACGCACACACACAAACAAACACACACAAGCCTCAAGCAGCAAACACAACCGGCTGTATTGATTGGTTAGCCCTAGCCTTCCATGACATACAGATCTGAGCTTTGAGAGGAGAAAAAAACAACTGGCTTCTATTTACTGCGGCC
Source organism: Acestrorhynchus altus (assembly GCA_034509495.1). NCBI lineage: Eukaryota > Metazoa > Chordata > Actinopteri > Characiformes > Acestrorhynchidae > Acestrorhynchus > Acestrorhynchus altus. The sequence continues at coordinate 29,136,407 of CM067509.1, forward strand.
TAAGGACAGACAGGCCTCACTCAGCTTCAGTAAACAACAGCCCACACTGGCACACACACACACACACACACACACACACACACACACAGCCCAAAGATATAAACACAGCAAGCTCAGCTAGTTCACCAAGAGTTTATATGAAATAATATAAATGAATATTTATAGCGTGTGTTCTTCCAGCAATGACCCTCTACCTTAGACCTGACGGGGCAGTACTGTTTGCTACTACTGAGACATTTTACGGAAGAGAGGTGGAGGAGGGTTGAATTGAGTAGTTTCCATACCTGCACATTGCAAAGACTAAGAAGGCTTCTAAGAAAATAATTTAATTGCAGTTATACATGGTTGTTGTTTCATTTTTAAATTAACAGTAATTTTGGACCATTGCTGTGAAGATTTGTTTTCCGCCCAGTCGCCGGGACCCCCATCACACAATTCTTCAGAACTAAAAGTGCAAAGGATAGCACATGGTTTCCTCAGCGACATATCAAGCCAGCCAGTCACTTCAGCAAATATCACTACTGTAAATATAACATGACTGGACAGCTAAATTCTCTTACCTCGGCAAACAGATCCCCATACTGTCTTGCACTGTTCTGAGTGATAGTGGTCCAGGAGGACATTCTACCCACCCAGAGAGAGTAAGGCAAAACCCCAACCACACAGAAAAAAACGTGTACTCTGGAAAAGACAATGCACCAAAAAGGAGTCGTGGAATTGAACAAAACTTTGTGTGTGAATATAATGACAATGTAAGGGATTGCAATATTAGAGTGAAAGGATATGTTGAAAGGACAACATCACAATTGAAAGGAAACTTGGTGATACGTCCGGTGATGGTGCAGGCCAAGGGAGTGTTGCAATCTGGTAGAGACATTCCCTGGAACCTCTTGATGTGTGTGGATGAGCATTATCCTGATGAAAAATGCACACTGGAAGCTCTGCCATGAGAGCCAACACATGTGGCTGTTTTGGTGTCACCTGTTGTCACTATTGTGCACGACTGCTTCCTGGATCAGCACACCAGCAAGTAGGGCAGTGTGTTGTATTCAAACCTGATAGATCCCAAACAGAATCTGGATTCATTGCTAAAGATGACATGGTTCCTCATGTAACCATTGCTCTCAACAGCTCCTAACAACTTGGTCTGAACAGCTTTGATGGCAGTCAGTTCATTAAAAGGACCATCCTGCTTTTTTCAGTCCCACGATTTGCCCACTCTCAAAGTCTGTTAACTGGGAAAAATGTCTGAGTGCATCACAGAGGCATGCCTAGCACTAAACAAATCTCTCATCAGAAGTAGCCTCTGAGAGTCTGTTCATAGGGCAGTGGAGGAAGAAATACCCTGAATCTAATCAAAACATACCCGTCATCATTTACGTATCTGCATGAGCCGTAACTACATGCTTATCTGACCTTACTGTCTGGGTCTGTTCGTTTTTGGGGTGTTTTTTTGTCAATAAGTATTTATTTTGATCATTTCGACGACATGTGGTCCCCATAAAGAGTTAAATACAAACACACACTGTTAGATTTGCATACCATACAAATTTAGTGGCATGTTTTGGTACAGAATTAATTTCATCATGTGTGTTCTACCACTTCAGAGGAGCCACCTCCGGCTCATCTTTCGTTAACTGCGTTTCATGTTTCCTTGAAATTATCTGCACTCTCATTTGCGATCAATCCGACTTCACAGAGAGAGCCCTTCAATTACGCCCATTTCAAATGATGTTATGATGACAGAGCTGATGATTACGGTCATCATTATTATCATTCTCTTATTACAGTTAATTATTTCCATAATTTAAAGAGAATTTAATGGACTTCAGTCTTTCATTAAGCATCTGACACTATGAGCTTCACTCTCCCCTACAGGCCTTTTTTTGTCAAATGGGTTTATGTGCTGACACAGACATCACTAGTGGCTCCCACAGCATAACGCTCCCAGGCCTGACAAATTGAGCTGTAAATTGGTGGATGTGAGGTCCAATTAGCAGCATGAAAGTAAAGAACGAGTGCAGCAACATCTTAGAGGATGTGTGTGTCTGCGTTAGTGAGGGTGGGAGGTTCATTCTTCGGGCGGCTCAAATCTCCTAATTCTGAACCAAGATGGCCAAGAGCAGATACTGCTAAACCCAGGTCAGCCTTTACTGTACTCACTATCATTGATATCAAATATTAAATATTATTAATCCGCAAAAACTTTAGCACTGCTGAAAGGTGAAGCACGTGGATTATCTTTATTTGCAGTATCAGTGAAGGGGTGGATGTATTTGGTATATATTAGTGATTGGTCAGTTTTGAACAGGTTGACTGGTTAAGAACATCTCCAAACCATCAGCCAGGTCTTGTGGGGTGTTCCGAGTATGCAGTGGTCAGTACCTACCAAAAGTGCTCCAATGACAGGGGGTCTAATTAAAGGATGTGCTGCCATGCTTGATGCCAGATACCACAGGACAGCTTCAGAGGTCTTGTGAAGTCCAGTCGTCAACAGAACATTTTGACAGAATGAGGAGTTTTAATGTTATTGCTGGTTGGGTCATGTTCACGTGTAGGTTGTCACAGATACCCTTCCACTTTTACACGATTTATGGCTCATAATATGCATTCAGGATGACCTGTGTAAGGTGTTTTACCTAAGGACTGACCCACTGGGCGATTGAAACTTTGGGTCATCTGTACCATACTCAAGCATGTTTCCCCCACAGAGCCCACTGGGCCTAGTCTGATTACACCTTACCACAGCAAAGGCAGTGTTATCACCCACTAAACTAAGTTCACTCCTGTATTATCAAAGTTGGATACAACTCCAAAAGTGTCCAGACACCCCTTATCAGCTGTATAAAGGTGAACCCATTGCTGTTTTTACATGTCCCACATGTTTTATGCAGATGCCTACTGGTTTTCTAGGCTTGATAACTCAGGATCAGAGTAACCTACAGACATGATATTGACACATATCATAACAAACAGCAAGACTGTTTGTTTTTAATACCATTAGTCAGCGTTTAATCCAGCTCACATAAATGCCACTCGTGTGAATGTCTACTATGGGTTCTGGAAGGATTTAATTTGAATGTAGGACGTACAACGTTCTCCTGGTTTTTTTTTGCCCCCCAACAATTGTTTTGTTTAACCAAAGAGGGTACCGCTTGGTTCTTTTCATTCAGGAAGGAGATTTAAAAAATGGAACATACAGGGGAGCAACTACATTAGTTTGAATGGGTGGGGCTGTAAGTAAAGTATTTAAACGCAATAAAACCACTTTGATGAATATCCTTGGTGTGCTTGCTCCTGCATGGAACGCTTTCATAGCTTACTTATAGATGTTCTAGAGCTGTTTGAAAATCTAAATGAAACTCTCAGTAAGTCAAGTGTTCGTTTATATAGTAAAATACTAATATAACAGTGAATACAAATAACCATCCATGTGCAGTTTTCTATACTCCATTTTCAACCAAGACACTTGGAAGCTGAATGTTCTAGCTACCCTAAAAAGGTTTAAACTCGCACACCATCGAACATTGAACGGTTGCATGTCACATTTCCAGTGCCAATGTGGAGTCTTTGAAAAGACTACAGCTTTGAAAGAGCAAAACTGAGTTCAAATTAGTGTCTAATGGTACCTTTCATCATCAAGATCTCCCACATCAGAAGACACGAAAAGACACGAGTGTGGTGCCTCAGTGTGGAGTAGGCTGTCTTTCACAGCGTAAAGCAGCTTTCATTTGGACCTTGAGAATGCGTCTCCACATGTTTATATTAGATCTTGTACTGTTTCTGTCCTTCAGCTCCTCAAGTTCACCTTCAGCCCTGCTTCCAAATAAGACATTTTCATTTCTTAAAATTGCTTGTTGAGGCTTTTCCAGGAACAGCAGTACATTATAATGAGCTGAATAGAAAAACTACACTCTCCGGGTTCTTTGTTAGAAGCCACAGCCTTGTACTGCCACTTTGCACTGTGGGCTCTGGACCCACTCTTAACCCAGAGGTGTATGGAAACCCTACTGATCTGGGAAGGCTTTATACTAGATGTTGGAACATTGCTGTGAGGATTGTACTTCATTCAGCCTCACAAGAGCTGTAGTAAGGTCAGGTACAGATGTTGGATGATTGGTGGATGATCTGGATCAGAAATAGCACTCTTGTCTATCCCAGTGGAATTACTCCACTCTAGAAAGCATGAGTCCACTGCTCTAAAATACAGGGGTGGGAGCTTTTCTCCCTGGTATCTAGCCAATGACTAAGCTCTTCCAAATAAACATGCAACAAAATGATGCCTTTTGACTGATGACAAACATGTTTGTGAAAGAGATGATGTGTGAGAATGAAGAACTTTTAAATCAGGGGTCACCGACCCTGCTCCTGGAGATGTACCTTCCTGGCGACTTTAGATTCAACCCTTATCCACCCAACTGATCCAACTAATTCCTGCCTTCAGAGGTTCATGATTGGCTGAACGGGACGTATTAGATTTGGATTGGAGTTGAAACCTATACAAAAAAGGACATTGTAACAGATTATTAATCCTTACTAACACATATATGACCTTATGTCTTAATTAATCTTCTATCTACCTTAACATTAACATGATTGTCTGTAAGCAGTTCTTTATTTACTTCATATTTATTATTAATAATTGGCCATTATGTTTTCAAACAGACAGAAATAATAATTAAATGCAGAAAATAATCAGTGAATTAATTGAACAAATATATGAATTTCTCATCAGTAAGAAATTTTGATCAGAACAGCTTGTAGATCATGAAAATCAGAAATCCAATTCCTCAAATTCTCATTTTATAGCAGTTTCAACATGAAAACAGAAAAATATTATATTGTAAATGCAGGTTTTCTAAAATATGAATTTACAATTTGAATTAAATTGATTTAATTTTTTCTTCCTCTTTTTGTCTACGAATTCTAATCACCTGAGATGCAGTAGTGTTATACTTTTTACAGACCTCTTTTTTTTATGGTGAAGAACCGTGTTGCATGAGTGTGGAGAACCTTTTAATGGTCTAAAGGACCATTATTTGATCTAAAGGTCCATCCATCCATCCATCCATTTTCTGAACCGCTTATTCCTGAATAGGTTCACGGGTGAGCCGGTGCCCAGCCGGCAACTCTGAGCGCAAGGGTGATATAAAGGTTATTTACCAATATAAAGGTAAAGATCTTCAAGCTCTCTTAGAAACACCAAGAGGACCTCACTGTAACATTTAAACACATCAGTACAAATTAAAACCATGAACATCAACAGTGCTGAAAATAGGAGGGTCAGAAATATTGCTTACAGCTTACAATGGGAATGCAGTCACTTCTCTGGCATCAGATACTTAATTTTAGACACTCTGTGTGCATTTATGAATGAATAGTTAACACACCAGATCATTTCTGACCAAAGAAAGCTCATTGTGGTGTTAAACAGGTAGAACTTTAACAGAAGGGATGGACGTACGATCATGGTTTAGAAAGCAACAAGTCATGTATGTGCTGTGTGTTGTTTATGACGTTCATAATTTAATTAACATATTTAACCATTTTTAAGCCCTTTATTTAGTAGTTTGTCTTATTATGAAGTGATACTGAAATATTATTATAGCTTAATAATTACAAAATGATCAAATGATAAATCCAGACCTGGGCTGATGCTTGGTTGAAGTCTTGTGGTTAGATCATATGTTTCCATGCTCATAGGTCACATTAGAGGACAGATGAAGTGTGTGTGTGTGTGTGTGTGTGTGTGTGTGTGTGTGTGTGTGTGTGTGTGTGTGTGTGTGTGTGTGTGTGTGTGTTTGTGTGAGTTTTGGTTGAGGCTCTCTGCCCCGTTTCCCCTCACATGTGCCCCTTGCTGGGTTGTTAATGAACTTGGACACCCCTCCCCCCTCGCCTCCGCAGGCCACCACGTCTTTTGGTCCCACCTGGAGGAGAGCAGTATGTGTGACCCTCCTCCCTCATGCCAAGCGCATTACCAGCCCCATCTGTGCCCTCTGCTCCATGCCAGGGGCAGCCGACTCTGCCAGCACAAGGTCATGATTTGGCTCAGGGTTTGACCCGATGTCGCGCTATCAGAGAAACTGGAAATGGGACAAAGCCCGAGGGCCAGCTGGAGATGCCTCCATCATCACCAGGAATGGGAAATAGGTCAAGACCGTGGGCCGTATTCCCCTCTTTGTTCCAGTGTTTGTAATTGAATTTACGGGTGTACCATGTTGTTAAGTAATTGGTTTTGGGATGTGTTGGGAAAACGTATGTAACATTAATCAGTCAAGCTTCAAGAATCCAATCTGTCAGTCTCCTTAGGTTACATCTCTGAGGTCTGTTTCAGGACGTTCATCTAAGTTACAGCTTTAGGAAGAAGGTTCTACATATACTATACTACATATTCTAGTACTGAAAAGAGAGTCATAACAAGATACTGAGAGACACAGGTCAGGCCTGTGTCAGAACATTCAGCTTCATATAGTAAATATGACCCTTTATATTTATACATGAATCATGTTCAGTCCAGTCTTCACGGGGTCAATATATGTTCATTATTTGAGAAATTGATGCTTGAAAAGTCCTTAACCCCAGTGTCTCACGATTGTAAAAAAAAATTAATATCTGCAAGTCAATCTGCCTCTAATATTCTGAAATTTCACAGATTGTATGAATATTAGGGAATGCTGAACCTATTCCTGATGCCAATATCACTGATTATCTTGCAACTGTAGTCAAAGGGTGGATATATTGGGCACCAAGTGACCAGTTAGTTCATTGAAACATGGTGGACCATCATAAGAATCACCAAGTGCCCCTAATGCCTATGGAGGGTCAACCATACAACTTACAGTGCTTAAAGCACCTGCTATTAAACCTTGGTTCCAGACACCACAGGACACCTTGTGGAGTCCACAATATTAAGCAGTTGGTTTTAATCTTATGGCTGATCAGTGTATGTTGATATCCGGCCTCAAGCCTCATCTAATAGTGCATTAATGACTAGTATTAGAGAAGTCCATCCCTGCCAGAAGCTCCTGTATACAGTCTTTAATTCTGGGCTGAACGCATCCCGGAGGTGGTTTGCCGTGTGGTATATGGTGCCATGGCTTGTAGCCCATTGACAGTGTTCCAACATCCAGAGACAGAAAATCCTGGTTTAGATTAATTTAAATTCGCCGACTATGCAGTAAACCCTGTTCTGGGAGACGGGAGATGGTCTACAGTGGACAGTTCTCTGTGACTGTGACTCCTCCCCCTCTACCATTCAGAGAGTTGACTGGTATTCAGTCAGTCAGAATACAGTTCAATCACCATTGAGGTGTAATGAATGCAAGCCAAACACACTGTTGTCATCCCTCTCCATCAATCTCTCTACTCTCTACCTCTTTTTCTCACTCTATTCTCCATCTGTAGCTATGTCTTCTTTCTGTTCCACTTTAACCTCTGTCTATTATCTTCTCTGTTTCTCTCTCGCTGATTTTCTTTCTCTCTCTCTCTCTCTCTCTCTCTCTCTCTCTCTCTCTCTCTCTCTCTCTCTCTCTCCTTACTACCTCTATCTCTCTCTTTGAACCTGTTTACACCTGGCATTAATATGTGCTTTGTATCCAGATAGTATCTGAATCTACTTTCTACTGGATTATGTTTACCCTGTTCATTAAAATGTGTCCCCAGAGTCGTCAAATGAGATTTGTGATTTTAGTGTCCTGCTTCAAACCACCAACACATTCATCATTTCTGTTTGACTTCATGCTAACAACTGTTTCTCATCAATATTGTCCTCCTCCAGGACATTGAACAGTTTAGAGTAACAGCAGTAGTCCTACAGCACAGTGGACCAGCAGGTGGTTTTGCCATAACAGCTCTCTCAGAAAATGTGATCGACTATTTAAGTCGCAGGAGAACAAACTCTGTAATACTGCTGTCTGCGGGTAAATAAGTGCGAGCGCGCACACACACACACACACACACACACACACACACACACACACAAGACAAAGAACAAACGAGAGCTACAGTAATAATTACTTGTATTCACTTTTTTTTCAACAACTTATGAAAGACTTTCAGCTTATACTTGTATTAAATTTGGATGAGACTCGTCTCTGACCACCTCTGAGTGTGGTTTGAGTGATCTGATTGTAAACCGATGACACCGCAATGTTCCTTGGGGTGTTTATTCCTGACTTTCCAGGTGGACAAATGAAATCCGAACATGATCCAATCACCAAGGCCAGGTGTAAACATGCTATTTTGTCCCTCTCTATATACTATCTCTATCTCTTTATCTATCCATAACCTCCCTCTCTTCTCATTCCACTCTAGACCTATTTATCCACCTCATTCAACCCCCCGAACACCACCACCATCACCACCACCACCACCCTGGTCAATGTTGGTGCTGGTCATCACTGACATGTTTAGTTAAACTCGCTTCTCTTTTCTCTGCCATGTTTTTCTGCTGCGCTCTTAATTAGCCTTTTGTCTGAGCGCAGTGCTTCTCTTTATTGCGCTCTCGCGCTGCTCGCTTTTCCGAGTGCAGCCTGCAAAATTGGTCTAATAGGTCACAGAGGGAGTCCTGCCAACTGGCTGCTGATGTGTGTGTGTGTGTGTGTGTGTGTGTGTGTGTGTGTGTGTGTGTGTGTGTGTGTGTGTGTGTGTGTGTGTGTGTGTGTGTGTAAAGAGTGTGTTTAATGCTCTCTTGCTAATGCATTTGCTGGTTATATCACTAGCCAGCGAGAAGAAGATATTGCACACATACATGATCCTGAAGAAACACAACCTCACTCTCATTTTTTACAGAACAAAGTGATATTAAGATTCAGACAAATCCTCTTTGGTATGTAAACACGTTAAAAGTGCTACTCTGATGATACTTTGTTCTAGCATCCTCTTGGTCCTGCTGCCAGAATCTTAGCTGATGTCTATTAAACGTGGTTAGGTTAATTCTAAGTGTAGGTGTAAATTCAGATGTAGGTTATGATGAGGATCATAAGTGCAGGTTAAATGTAGGTTAAGGTGTAAATTAAGGTGTAGGTTAATGTTGTTAACACTGTGTTTGGTGAACAGATGGAGTTTACTGTAGAATGGTGGCATTTGAAAGAATTGATATTGTTTGACAAAGTCAGTCTCTGTTGAAAGATGAAGGCGTGGTGTTTCCAGGTGAACATTAGTGATTGTTTTCATGGCTCCACAAATCAGACACATTCCACCTGATGCCTGAAGCTCTAATCAATACCTTCCAACCACCACACCCAGCTGCTGATTGTCAGTATTGCAGAGAATGAGGGCTGAGGTGCCTGGAATTAATGTGACATGTTAGAACGACTGGAATTGCAGTGAATGGGAGAATGGAATACTGATTAGGGCACCTGAAAGACCCTGGATTAGCCCATTGCGCTGCTTTGTGCTTTGCATAATTGAAACGGCAGCAATACGTTATTGTAGCCGGACGAGAAAAAGGTAGCTGAGATTAGTCCAAGTCTGAGATGGTTATGGTTAAATGAGAGAGAGCGAGAAGAATACAGAGTGTGTGTGTGTGTGTGTGTGTGTGTGTGTGTGTGTGTGTGTGTGTGTGTGTGTGTGTGTGTGTGTGTGTGTGTGTGTGTGAGAGAGAGAGAGAGAGAGAGAGAGAGAGAGATGGAGTTTGTTACTGATTTTATTGAAAAAAAAGTTTTGGGGCACCTGCTGATTCACTGTTTCTTCCAAAATAACAGATATTAAACGAGTTTATACTGGTTTTGTTGGAGTAACTGTCTTTGTTGTCCAGGTTTCCTACTAGATTTTGGAGCATTGCTATGAGGATCTTAAATCTTGAGGATTGCATTCAGCGACAACTGCTTTGGTGAGGTCAGGATGTCTGTGCCATCTGATCCCCAACATTGGATTGAGCATCATCAAAGAACCATTAGATCTAAATGATCCAGAGAACACAGATCCATTTACATTTACATTACATTTAGCAGATGCCCTTATCCAGAGAGACTTACAGAAGTGCGTTTGCACATCAATTGATGCATCTTAAAGAAGCTGAATGCATTCATTAGAAGGGCTTTCCACAAATATTTGGACATGTGGGGTTTTGTTTTTCTGGAGCTCCTGCAAATTAGGCTTTTTTATCTTTCAGGGGCCTTTACATGTTTCCTCTTCAAATAGAATTATAGATTATCGATTGCTGCACATTTAAGGAGTCCAGAAATGTAGAGGCAAAGGTCCACATCAGCCTTTTCCTCCTCACATTTGGGAGAGACTGAAAAAAATCTGTGGTCTACAATCTGCTGAGGACTTCAGTGTCCTCCTTAATACTTAACAAACAGGATTTGAATCCTTGAAAAATGAGCACCATTCAGAAAGGGCAAGCAAGAGGCATTAATTGAATCAGGGTGGTTTTAAAAGGCAGCAGTAAGAAGGTAGAACAGGTAACGCAATAATGATGAAACAGCAAGACCAGACATTCAATTCATCTTAAAGTCCTGTTCTGACATGCTTTCTCTGAACCGCAGTGGACGGCAGATTTCATATGAAAGCGTTTCTGTGGGCTGAGATTGAATTAATAGGTGGCCACAGAACTTTCTTCCCTAACAGGATCATTTTTTATGTACTATTGTACATCCCATATAGATAAAAACAATATAACTACAGTACAAATATATATGAGAACATATGAATTTAACACCAACAAAGACCTTTGTTAGTTTAAAAGTTATGCATTTTAATGGACATGTGATGTGTTACAACAAACTTGATCTTGAAGCTGACCATGGTGCCTCCATGGTGACTCATTTTTTGTCTTCACCAAGACAAAAGAAGGACTTGTCAATGTAGATGACCTACTGTCATTGTGAGTGACTCCATGACTGTCTGGAGCGACACCACAGCAGTCATGCAGTGCAACTGGTAGATTCCTTGTGGGTGCAGCTATTTTTTGATTATGTATTTAGGCTAAGAGTCCCAATCTATGCAATTACAATGAAACTTTATGCTATGTATTTGCTGCTGTAGATGCTTTATGCAAGCGTATCTAATCACGTGTGTGTGTGTGTGTGTGTGTGTGTGTGTGTGTGTGTGTGTGTGTGTGTGTGTGTGTGTGTGTGTGTGTGTGTGTGTGTACATGTAAATGCACACAAACTCAATTCTGGATCAAAGCTCTGTGCTGTTCATGGAATTATCCTTTATTATGTTACTAACAAACTCGATCCTCGTATTAATAAAGTTAAAGTCAGCATCACCGTCAGTGCTGCACTGTGTATCATGATCTAATGTTTCGGGGAACAAGTTCACAGCATCCAGTGGCTCATACCAATCACTGGCATAGCAGCTCTTTGAGTAAACATCATCAGCCTCATTCATTAACACTGTATTCGTTTGTAACGAGACTCACATTTGAATTCTGGTCCATATTCAGCTTGTGTTGTGAGCTACGATGTTTATTATAATTTACCAGTGAATTGTGGGAGATCATAGGCCCTCAAAATCACATTGAATTGCACTTTACGATTCGGACACTCTCATTAGTGCCTTAAAATGTAAAAAGGGGTCTATTTTGGTCACAGCTGTGGAACCATTTAGGGTCTATAACTTTATATTTTCATTCTTATTCAGTTTTTTTATCTAAAAAAAAGGTTTCTAGAGGTTCTACGCATAACAGTGGAGCAGCTGTTTTCCTGGTGGTTGGGGAACCAACCTTGTGACTGGAAGGTCACTGGTTTGAATCCCTGAACTGGCAGGACATGACTGAAGTGCCCTTGCGCAAGGCACTGAACTCCCCAGCTGCCCACCAGGTGCTGAGGGTTGCCCAACGCTCTGGGCATGTGTGCTCACTGCCCCCTGGTGTGTGTCACAGTGTCACTGTGTGTGGATGAGTAAAATGCAGTGTGTGCATAACACACTGGGTCAAATGAGCGTAATTACTTACATCTCCAGTATTTAAAGGAATGACTAGTCGTGGTATTAATATAATAATTATTAAATTATTATAAGCTGGTTAACATGGCATCAATATCTAGGAAGCATGGTCTGAAAGGACAGCAGTGCATGTTCTGTATGATCTAATGGCTGGATCATGTCCAGGCTTTTCCTGGGGGAATGAAGTGAGCTGTTAGACAGGGCAGTGCATTAATGGCCTGTGTACATACATTAACACACTATAGATGTAACATTGCTTTAAAATTCATTTGATCTCCACACAGGAGAGCAGTATCATATGGCTCGAGCATCTCGTGAGTCATTATAATGAGGCTGAGTATCGATCGGCAGAGCTAATCTGTTTCAAACACACTCGACTCTGTGCTTCTGGATGGAGCAGCCTTGGCTCGTGGCCCTGAGGGACTGCAGAGATGAAGAAAGGCTATCTGTTAACAGGGAAGAAAAACATATTAACACTGATCTGATGGTGATGTGCAGTTATGTCATGAATCACTGATAAGAATTGACTGGCCCGTACTCCACCCACAAACACATTCTGTCACAGAGACTGCTGCTAACAGTTATTATAGATAACTAAACCGCCGCTAAACTACAAAGAGTGGAATAAAGTTACCGTTTCAACTATAATAAAAAAAAAAAAAAATTACGAGAAAGAAACTGAGAGAGAGAGTTTAGAAAAAGGCATATGTTTAGCTACCTTTGAAAGCCAAGGTTGAGTTGAGCTCAAAGAGCAGAGCAGTCTGTGTGAGTGTGTGTTGGTGTGTGTTCATGTGTTTGGACACACCTCAGCCAGACATCGACTTCAGTCGATTTAATCTCTCGTCCCACAGTGGCCACCAAATCGCTTGTGACAAAACACATTCCAGGACAACGTTGCTCACTCGGTGCGCCTGTGTGTCTCTGATATGGACGTAAATAAGCAGCGATGGGGGGGACAAGCACTTTCTCAATGACCAATCATTTCCCTCCTAATGCAATGCAATAATACACTCCACAGCCCAGTACTCCAACACACACAGCAGCTCTCTCTCACTCGGAGTGCTTGTGTTCTGAACTTTGAAAAGCAGGTTTATTTAACTCGCTTGATGTCAGCTGTAATTAATTGCAAATCTTCTGTATTCACACACTGCTTAATTGGCTCCACAATTGATTGCTGAGTGATTCATGTTCAACATGGAGTGGAAGAGGGCTCATCAGCCTATCGTGGGTTTGCTTACATCGAAACTCAAACACACATACGCGTGCACACCCACACACACACACACACACACATTCATTCATTTATGTATGTACATATTGTATTTGTTTATTTAGAAGGCTGGAATGTCTATGTAGTGGTAGTTATAAATCTGATGATTGACATGGACTCCCCCATGGATCAATTCTTGGACCACTTCTGTTCACTTTATATATGCGTCTGTTAAGCAAATTCACTGAATCAGTCTGTCTTATATCATCTGTTTATAGCCTAAAATACCACATATTATCTCATAATGCATCTTGGGTTCTGTACATTTCCCTGTGTTTACCTTGTGTTTGCCTGTGAGCCTGTCTGTTTTGTGGACGTCGCCCCATCCAACATGAGAGGCTGTGTGCTGGAAAAAAGGAGCACCCCCCCACCCCCCCAAACACACACACTCTTTTTCAAAGGTCTTTTGTAGTGTTGTTGATATCCAATCCTGCACTTCTTACTCATCCTGGATTACACTTGCTTTCTGAGGGAAGGTTTGGTGTAGAGGAGACTTTTTTTTCCACCCTTTCTCATCTCTTCAACATCCTTCAACATGTGCTCAAAAGCCACAGCAGCGTGAAAGCCACCTCAAACAGCCCACTCAGTAATAAGAGTCTGATTAGCATTTCTCCTTGAATCTTCTATGAATATCACAGCAAAGAGGCTTTTCGGGAGTGGGGCGATGGCCATAACTCTTGATAGGTACTAAAGCGTTATTGTTTCATTAATCATCACCTAACTAAACCTGGCAGGGCTCCAAATGAGGGATCCTTCCCTCAAATGTCAACACATCCGATGTTTGAAATTTAGTTCTTTATACTCTATATGTAGAGCTGTGAGACTAGTATAGTTTAAAATGCTCTAAATATCATAACTCAGACTTACTTATGTGGAAATTTGCAAAATAAATGGTTATATCTGATGCCCTCGACTCAGGCATAAACACACTCATACCACTACCAGAGAAATGAACACCCAATGAACACCCCTCTCCACCATATTGCATGTAAAATGGGTTTGCCCCCATCAGCGAATTGGTACTTTTATTATCTGTCTAGGATTCTAGGATTTCTGTTTTTCGTGAGCTATGAGCTCATACTGAAGAACAGTAAAACAAAAAATGATTTTTTTTTTATCAAATTGTCATCAAGAATTAGGTTTTTAACAATATTAGATTTTAAAATGTGCTAGTAGATTATAGGAGATGCCACACACACGCACACACACACACGCACACACACACACACACACACACACACTCATTTGAGTGGTTAGGACAGTGAGAACACACCTAGACTGATGGGCAGCAACCTCATCATGTTTCTGGGAAGCATTTGGGGATTAAACCAGTGGCCGTCCTGTCCCAGAACCACTTCTCTGATCTTTAGACCACAGCTGCCTTTAAATGCATAATTCTCCTTTTTTTTTAAGAACAGGGAAATGCATCCGTATTATTGCCTGTAATAAATGTAACATTATCATGGTTACACAAAATATTTGCTGTTTTTGTTTGTTTGTTTGTCTTTTGTTTTTTTAACTTGTGGATATAATCTTAATCTGGCAGTTGTTCTTTGTATTGTAATGATGGACGAGTCAATAGAAATGCTCAAATATGACCGGGAATTACATATTTTTACACTTACATCCATTGAAAGTTAAGGACTTTTGTTCCTTCCCTGTTTGTTTTTGAGAATTTTGCATCAATGATAAAATGCAGAGACTATTTAGAAAATATTAAACAGTATTATGTAACCCCAGAAGTTAATGCTTACACTCTGAGTCCCTTTACCTGTGTTTGTGTAGGTTTTCTAACGTGCTCACTGTTCTCTGTGGATTTCTGCAGTTTGGTTTTGTATAGTTCCACCTTCCTGACAGTTTACTAACTCTGCATCCTCAAACAGAACCATCAGACCTGTCAGAACAAACTGGGGTTTTAATAACTTGTGGAAATACTAGTAGACTCGTGCGGAGAGATGAAAGCACTTTACGAAGCATGTTCAGATTAAAGTGAGCTTCTTCCCCAAAGACTCATGAAAGCATGAGCTCAGTCAGCTGCGTCCACACAGTCCAAACACTGCAGCCGAAACCTCAGTCGGAACCTCTGAAACTGTACTGTACATTACAGCACAGGAGAGCTACAGTCACTCTGTCTTTCTGTCTTATTTTCTTTTTTCTTTGTCTTTTCTTTGTTCTTTCTTTCTTTCTTTCTTTCTTTCTTTCTTATGCAGTGAGATGTAGAGAGGGAACTTGGTGTCTTGTCTGATAATAGTGAATAGTGAGAGTCTGAACATAAGATGTTCACACTTGTATGTCCATCATACACTTTGTTTTAGTAATTAGTAATTGTACCAAATGACTAAATGGAAATAAGTCAGTGTGGATGATGAAGTAGGACAATTATTATTATTATTATTATTATTATTATTATTATTATTATTATTATTATTATTATAGAATATTTTTACAGTCACTTCCACAGAAGAAAATGTGTTTGTTTTTTTTCTTATTCTACAAAGAAACTATTTCGTAGATATTTTGTGTGACAGCTGTGACTCATGAATGCTTATTTATCAACAATAGAGCCTCACCTGTAGCTTCTTAGGAGTTTGACCCAATTTTTTATAAGAAGTTAACTGTAAGATTTTTTTGGGGAAAACACAAGCGTTTCTGTGGAGTCATTCTGTCAAATGCATCAGAAACTGTCCTAAGAACAAGTATTATTTTTGTGTTAGTTTTGTGTTAGTTTTGTGGTAAATTATTCACCACAAAATCAACATTACCGTAGCTGTTTCAGTCGCTGGCTCAAGTTTTCTCACCTTGAAAAAACTCCATAATTTGCTGCCCAGCCATTCTCACTCAGATGCCAGATTAAGGCATCGTCCATTCAGACAGCTGTCCCTACCACTGCACCAATCACATTACAATTTAAATTTCATCTGGCCTGCAGCTCAAGGGCACTTCAAAGCCACAGTTGGGGAAGCGAAGAAGAGGCCATTTTCACACAAAAGAGCAACGCTCCAACAAAAAAAGGGCTCCACGCTGCAGATCACCCTTTAATCAATTACATGCATTGTTTGTTCCTCCAGAAAATCGATGTGTGGAGAGTTTTCATCGTTTGTGCAGAAACATGGTTGTGGCTGAGAATTGCCTGCCAGGGTGAGAGAGAGAGAGAGGGGGGGGGGGGGGGGCTTGGTCTTTATTGCTGCAAAACTCTTTCGATTAATTATAGCATGAATCCGGTTTTATTCTTTCTTCCTTTGACTTTAATTGCTCCATAAAATGTCCCTGAAACCTGTGCCAAAGGAAACATAATGGACCAATGATTTCCCTACTATTGTGCCTTTATTTTTTGCCTTTTCCCATTGCAGAGTTTTCATTAGTTAAAAAGGTCACCACATGCTTACCTCTGAGATAATGTAGTATCTAGTATCAAAAATGCTACAGAATTCACTTCCACCTTTATTCATAGGATCCAATTGTGATATTGTTGTTATTGATGCCATTTTAGTTGAGTTTAGTTATTTATTAATTAATAAAAGTAGGTGCTGGTGTGTTACTGATACGACCCTCTGAAACTCTAGTTTGTCTTTGCTGTAGTTTTTAAGTCCTGTCTGACTCTGCTGCCGTCATTTACAGGGCATGATGTATCTGGAAGAGCGGAGGCTGGTGCACAGGGACCTGGCAGCCAGGAATGTCCTGGTGAAGTCACCCAACCACATCAAGATCACAGACTTCGGGCTGGCACGGCTGCTGGACGGAGATGAGAAAGAGTACAACGCGGACGGAGGGAAGGTCAGTGTTCCTCACAGCAGTCCGTGCACAAGTCTCCAGTTTTGGCTCCAGTTGTATCCTGGAGTTAGCAGGTGCACTCTGGACGTCTGACAGGAAAACAAGTTAATCTGATATTGTTTTGAAGTAATGAAGAGGTGTAGGGCTCTTAATATTCATCCCTTGATGGTCTCTTGGTTTGGAACGCAGGCTACTGTGACAGGTTAATTTACTGCCGGATTTACGGTGCGCTCTTCATAATCAACTTGTAAATTAGCTGTCCCACAAGAGCACTCTTACTTTATCCATATTCACAAGCTCACTCTGCAACTTCCCTTAGCTTCACCTTCATTTCTCTCTCCCTCTCTTTATATATGTATATATATATATATATATTCCCAAGGTCCATCCCTGCAAACTTCCACTGACACTCAGGAATGACATGACATGGTCTTTTTAAGTCAGGAATATCTAAACTCCTCTTATTATAGAATGAATGAAAATAAGAATAGATTGAGCAATATGGGTTATATTTAATCTGATTGAAATAGAATCATACACAAGTGTCACGTCCCTGTCTTGTTTGGCTCCCCTGTCTCTCACTTCATCATCGTTCTGTTTTGTTTCGGTCTTGTTTCCACCCCGTTCCCGCCTGTCTCCTCTTTTATCCTGCCTGTTTGTTAATTAGTACCAGGTGTTTCTAGACTTGCCTGTGTATTTAAGGTCCTTTGTCTCTGTCTGATTTGTTGTTTTTTGTTTGTTTGTGTGTGTTTCTCTGTCTCCGTGATGAGAGTTTGGCTTGTTATCCTGTTGTTGCTTTAGTAAATAAATATTTTATCCTGCGAGTACGTCCACCTCCTCACCTGCTCTGCAGTGCATTCCTGACAACAAGGCGACGATACTGTAAATAACAAATCTACATTAAGCTTTATGGACATATTTCAAGCCACAGTACATTTACTTTTATCCACAGTGTATTTTCTTTACCCAGCGACCTCATGAGCAGCATTGATCACTCGCTCATTTCTGTATTTTGAGGTTTAAATTATATATCCAGGTCTGAATCCTGGTGAAAACAACCACATTGGAGACAGTAGGAGTCCTTGTTGTCACTCTGCTGCCTCTGTTTGCTGTATTATGTCTATGTGAATGTGTCTGAATTTCTGAGCATGTGTAGAACCTTCACTCCAGATGAATGCAGGATGCTTGGGGCAGCAGTGTTGTGCACACATAAGTGTGGGTAAAAGCATGCATATCCTGGCCCATAGATTGAGACCCTACTATAGAAACCTGTATCAGCTCCAAAACAGAGCTAAACAGCCCAATTCCAAAAACCCAAAAAACCCCAGTCTTGCTTCATGCTTCCACCCACCAACCAAAAGTCTTTCAAGGCTAAACACAGCAGCTACATCAGGATAAATGAAAGCAGTTAAAAGGAGAAAGGCTATGTTGATCAGATTGGAGGTAATGGCTGATAATGATGGTCTAACAGAGGCTGATAGGGTAGATGATGGGTTATGTCAACTTATACCCCAAAAAAACAACGTGGATATTCAATAAATGAATTTCATGACCATAAACGTCTGTTTTTGTGGTGATGTTCAGATATTTCATTGCACATTTTCAACAGTGAAAATGCCAGGCTTGGTTGCATTACCAGTTGTCTCGAGTTGGCCAGACTTTTATTTCAGGCCCCATGGCTCCTCCATGCTGCTCTTATAAATGAGAACCAGTCGCCTCCTCAGCCATGTAGAAATCAATTGAGCCGCCTTGTGAAGTCAAACCCTTCCATTTAGCTCTAACAGTCTGCAATTTTGATTCCGACATGTGTGTTCTCTGAGGGGAGACTCTTTACTCCACTCAGAAAACTGTTTTAGCTAAGCTTGTTACCCTGAGACGCAGACAGCTCAACCTGTTTTCCATTTTCAAGGGGAGCTCTGACTTTGAGGAAAAGGTTTGATTAAGAGAACAGAAACGTGTGAACATTCAAGACTTGAAGTGCAATTTTGCCTGCAGTAACTCATATCACGTAATACTGAAGTCCAGTTTTGGATCACAGACGCACACACGTTTAAACCAAAAGCAGCTGCTTGGAATCCAGCATGAATCTGCAGTTTGTGATTATGTAATACTTTTGAAAGTAACAATTGCAGAATTATTTTGATCCAGTAAGAATCTCTGTGAAGTTTTGATGCTGAACTAAAAGCATGTGAACTAAAACCCTCCTTGATGTGTGCATCCAGTGATCGAGTGTACATCACAAAACCATGTCCAATACTGCATAATTTAGGAAATATTGGAGGTTATTATACAGTTTAAGGTTTGTGGACTCATTATTACTTTCTCAAACATGGAAATGACCTTTTTTTTTCAGATGCCAATTAAATGGATGGCCTTGGAGTGTATCCACTACAGGAAGTTCACCCACCAGAGCGACGTGTGGAGTTATGGTAAGATGATGGAGTTGTGGAATTAAGATGGACCTCATTTTCTAAATATTCTTAAGATGAAAAACATGTCACATGTCATTTCAACCCAATTTCAAAGGTGCAGATTCAATTTTTGTAAGAAGAAGTGCTTTACTATGCTTTTCGCACTTTACATGAGTCCTTTAAATGTTCTTATTTTTCAGGGGTGACTATCTGGGAGCTGATGACTTTCGGAGGGAAGCCATATGATGGGATTCCCACACGAGAGATACCTGACCTCCTGGAGAAAGGAGAGAGACTACCCCAGCCACCTATCTGCACAATTGACGTCTACATGGTCATGGTCAAATGTATGATCTCACTTTGTTCGCTCTCTTTGGTAACAGGTGTTGGTGTTGGTAACAACACCTTGTATTAATGGTCCATCACCCAAAATCAGTGGTTTCCAACCTTGGTTATGCAGGTCCCACTACCCTGCACTTTTTAGTGTTTACCCTGCTTCCAACAATGCTGATCCAGCTAATTATTGAGTTGAAGGTGGTGTGGTAAGGCAAAGGCAGTGTGGTCAAAAGGATCGTCCACAGCCAGAGTCAGGAACCAATGGGCCACTGGCAGTACATCAACAAATGAGCTGTAATCTCTAACTGCAAATCAGTACGTTGTAGCTACAATGCAAGAGTTCCTAATAAAGTGGCCATTAATATTGTTTAATATAAAAACCACTGTTGCTACACTACATGGACAGACGTATTGTCACATTCACTATTTCTTCTGAAATCAATGGGATTAAAAAAGAGTTGATCCTGCTTTTCTTGGACTCATCCCATAAGTATTAGACCGAGCACCTTTTCACCATTCCAGACAACACAGTTCCACTGCCTCACAGCTCGATGTGGCTTACCCTTCCATTAGGCATGGTGCCATTACATTCATGCTTTCCTGCTCCAGGGAATCCTATTTTACTGGCAATATGTCTCTATAGAGACAAGCTTTTTATGTGTGCATTTGCACATCTGTATCAGAAATAGGTGCTACTAAAGTAGCCACATGCCTTCATTAGAATATTAGAACATTATTATATGCTGAACACACCAAGAGAACGCGGTGTGCAAACTAATTCCCCTGCAGCTCTGATAGATGCAGTATTTCCTCTGCTGTTGGGGGTAAAGCTGAGCTTGTTTGAGTGGCACTGGAGCATCAAGGTCAGGCTTTCTCTGTAACATTGCAGATAGCCACTGACAGCCGCATTCCTGCAGGAAAATACAATCCTGAATTACTTTTGTGTGTGTGTGTGTGTGTGTGTGTGTGTGTGTGTGTGTGTGTGTCTGTGTGTGTGTGTGAGACTGACAGCATCTGGCCCACACACTCACCTCATGCCATGTTCCAGTGCACAGCAGCAGCAGCTCTGATCACACACACACTTAAACTCACACTCAGACTTCTCCCAGGCTCCTGAGGTCACCAAGGAAACCTCAGCATCACAGTTTATGGTCTTCACATCTCATCCTGACAGAGACAGAGACATAAAATCTGCTTAAAAGCACATGTTTTAAACAGCTTTCGTTCAGTTCAGTTGTGTTTTTTCTTCATTAGTCAGTAACTGACTTATTTCATTTCCATTGTTATTCTAAGTCAGCCTAAATATATCTGTGCATTATTTGATGTTTTGGCATCCATATGCTTTACTGCAGTGAAATTCCCAATAAAGTGGATTAACAAATAATAAACAAACTAACAAAAGAATGAGAAAAGGATGAGTTAGTTTTACAGTTATTTCCCAGTACAATCTGCTATTTTTCTCTGCATTTCTGCAGGTTGTATATTACGTACTTATTTACGTAATATTATGTTCTATGGCTTGTGATTCACCATGTCACCATACTGAGTCAAGTCTCATAGAATGAACCCAGGGTGTCTGTCTCTAATTAACTCTACATATATAAATAAAATAAACCGAAATAAACACTAGGATTGTGGTCAGTGAGAGTGTAAATCTCTATGTATCTCGAGAGTAAGTTCCTGTTCAAGGACCCACCTGTTCCAACACAGTGGACCCTGGTATCAAAGCCACATCCAAGTGATCAGTAACCTTAACTGCTGCACCCCCTTGTTAATCTTATCTTATGTAATTCTTTGTGTTACTGTAATTGTCTTCCCACATTGTAAACATTTAACACAATGATAGAAATGACTTGACACTTCTAAAGGCCAAAGTTGGTCAGTGTAGGCACTAATCCTGATTTACGGTGCACGCTGGGAACAGAATCAGGCCATTTAGGGAAGGGACAGTGTTTCAAATGCAGCCCAATTGCTTTCTTCTAGAGAATCAAAACAGCTCAGAATAATGATGAAGCAGGATTTATTACCCTCTATTTTCTATGCATGATGTGCCCAACCTATCAGTCGTTGGCTCTATTCAATTCCACACTGAAAGTGTACGAAATTTGTGTGTCACTGCAGAAGTGGTGGCAGCTTGAGCCTGTCGAGACTAGTTAGGCATCTGCATCGCACGTAGTGTGTTTGGCAGCATTTGTCCTCCAACACTGACTGCACTGTTTGTGATACAGACAGAATCTAAAGGATTTCGATGGGTTGACAGCTAAAATGGACAAAAGTGGTACAAATATATGTAAAGCTCTTGGAACTGCTGGACCATCACAAACACATTCCGGAAAAGAAACAGAAGGAAACTATACTAACAAAAGTTTTTTGTTTGTTTGTTTGTTTGTTTCTAGTAGCATGAAAGTTCAGTATTCAGTCACAGTAGAGACTCTCACTTTCTTACCCCTCATCCTCTCCTTTCCCCCCCGGACCCCCCCCCCCTCACACACCCACACGCACACACACCTCCTACCTCACTTAATCCATTCATGTTTCTGTAACAAAATTGGAGAAGTTGGAGATGGAGGTGTTGTTTTTGTTTGACCCATGAGCTGTTCTGCTGTAGGGTTAGTGTCCTTGTTTCCTCTGGAATCTGTTTCTTTAATCTCCCTAAAAAAAGGTTTTTATTACTTTATTGTTGTGATTAATGCAAATATTCATTATAAGTAATTAACCACATTAAGAAAAATCATAATGTATTGTATTTAAATAAGCAGTGCATCATCATTAATCAACAGTAGGTACTTTATTTCATGGATTGTTGGTGTGTAATTACATACTTATTAGAAACCAAATGTACTAGTTGTGTAAACAAGCCGATCAACTCCACGTTCTATAAAGTGGAAAACAGCTGAAATCTGTTCAAATGCAGTGTTCTTCAATGCAGTGTTCTTCAATGCAGTGTTCTTCAATACAGTGTTCTTCAATGCAGTGTTCTTCAATGCAATGTTCTTCAATGCAGTGTTCTTCAATGCAGTGTTCATCTCTGGCCTTTTTCATTTCTTACAGTTTATGTTTCTGAAAGTTCTCTGCTGTTTATCCAGTTCCACTCTAATAAAACACTGTTGTACGTTTGGCTGCAGGTTGGATGATCGATGCGGACAGCAGACCCAAATTCAAGGAGCTTGCTGCTGAATTCTGCAGGATGGCCCGAGACCCACAGCGCTACTTGGTCATCCAGGTACCAAACTCGTAGCTCATAGTGCAACTAATTAGGTGGGGGTGGTAAAGAGGAGGGTGCTAGGGGTTCAGTTTTTGTACTTTTTAATATTCCACCACTTTCCAAAATGATCTAAGGCACCAAAGTTATATCATTAGTGCAATATAATGCACTTCATCTGATGTGCAAGAGCAGAGAATACATTGCAAAGGAAGCATAATAACAAGTAATTAGGTGATTAGGACCAAGGATACCTGTATTTGGCTTGGCCTTGGCTGGATGCAGTAATGCCGTAATGATGCGGATGTGCTCCTCAGGGTGATGACCGGATGAAACTGCCCAGTCCCAATGACAGCAAGTTTTTCCAGAGTTTGCTGGATGAGGAGGAGCTGGAGGACCTGATGGATGCGGAGGAGTACCTTGTTCCTCATGGCTTCAACATCCCTCCACTTACATATACCACTCGCTCACGGGTGGATTCGAACCGGGTGAGACAACAATGTTAATCAGCTGCACTGAAACACACCACATACTATATGTCCATATATTTGTGGATGTCCCTTATGATGAAAACATTCAGCTACTTTAAGTTGCACCCATTGCTGACACAGATGTGCAAATACACACGCAGCTTGATTACTCCCTAAAGAGAAGCACTGCAAAAAGAATAGAACTCTGGAGCACATAAACGTGAACAAATTACCACCATTCCTAATGCCAGGCGTGGGATAGAGGTGTATAAACCCCCCACCACAGTAGAACTGGAATGGTGTTCCATCCAATACAGGATGGTGACCGTTCAACATCCTCACAGCAGTAGAGTGTTGCCCCAGCAAAAACAGCATTCTCTTGATTTTTGGAGAAACAGTGATGAAACGGGTGTCCCAATACTTTTGCCCATATAGTGTAATGTTGGGCAGTAATGCTGGTGTTTGTAAAAGGTTCAGTATGCTGTAACAGTCTGGTTGGTGATGCTTTTGTGATGCTTATCACACTGATTCCTGAGATTAGCACTGGTGCTTCTTATACACTCACACATTTTTGCAGTGAAGACTTAATGCAGAATTTGATCTTTTCAGGCAGCAATTTCACTGAATACATAAATCCTATCAGACTGAACTGAACAGAGCCTGAAGATCTAATCTCATTTTTACAATATGCAGTACATTCATACAACAAACATCTGTGCAAATGTATCTATTCAGTAGGTCCTAATTGCAGGGAAAGTCAGCTCAGGGATCGATCCCTGATTTCGAATGGGGAGTCTAAAGGCCGTTTCAGTCCAAATCAAGTTTGTAAACTTGGAGTTTTTTCTTCTTGGTTTGGTTTGTTTTCAGGGAAAAATCCAAGTGCTCCAAAATGCATCACAACAAACCATCTGCTTATTGGCCATAACTGTCTGGGGCTGGAGTGAAGGCCATTTCACACCAGACAAGCCACATTGCACCCTAAAATTCCAAGCCATTGTTTTTAAAGCACATATGCACACTGGCACCGATGGAGTGAGTCTATACACTGTGGTGCCCAAGGTCTCCAAGTACTGTTCAAATCCTAAGAATGACATAATGCATAATGACATCAAAACCAAAACAAAACATTTACATTTGTGGCATTTATCAGACGCCTCATCCAGAGCTACTTACAAGAGTGCTTTGCTGTTCACTCTGACAATATCCTTAGATAGTAGAAGGTGCTAGAATCCAAAGATTCCTTACGCTTAGATAATGCCAAAATGTCAGATTGGAGAGCAACAAGATTCAGTATAATTATAATCCTTTAATGAGTTAAATGTTCTTGAAATAGATGGTCTTCAGTCTGTGTTTGAAGACAACGAGTGACTCGAGCTGTTCAGACCCCCAGGCCAAGTGCCTTCCACCATTTTGGTGCCAGGACAGAAAAGATGGATGCTTGTCTTCCTTGTGATTTGAGGGATGGTGGCTCTCTGGGAACAAGTCATGCCTTCTGCATTTTGGATAAGTTGCAAAGGTCTGATGGTCCAGGAAGGCCAGCTAGAAGGGAGGTGCAGTAGACTAGTCTTGAAATGACAAGAGACTGAACAAGTTCCTCTCGAGACAGAAAAGGTTGAATTCTGCTGATGTTGTAAAGGAGAAATCTGCAAGACCGAGTCAGGTTTGCAACGTGAGCCGAGAACAATGACTGGTCATCCACAACTACAACAAGGCTCTGTGCTTGTGATGGAGTGACCAGTGAGTTCTCAATGAAAATGTTAAGATCAGGGTGAGGACCAGATCATCACAACAGTTATTAGCAGTTATATGGATGACCAGCTTCCCAAACATCTTGCTCATCAAAGACCATTATTTAAACCATCTGAAATCAGTTTGTTTTTTTAGAAACGAGGATTAATTTAGTATTTTATTCATTTTAGATAATATATAACATTAAAATGCTGTTATCTTGCTCTACATTAACATATTTAAAATAAACTGTCACTAACAGCTCGGTAAATTAGTGAGAAGTAGTACATTCACTAAATGATGATCCATTAATACTCCAAAGACTATAAAGGATAAAGTTAAATTGTAGTCAACTTGAACAGGAGTTTGCATATACAATGTTCATGACGCGTCTCACCTTGGTGCTTAATTTTTATTGTTATTATTATTATAATAGTGTAAATACAGGACAGAGGTTGTGTGTTCTGGACTAGTGCAGATATATGTGGAGTTTAACGTGGAGCATCAGCAGAGATTGTATTTGTTTATAGCTTTAATGATCGTCTGGCCAATTTTCCAGTTTATTTAATATAACCTGCACCTGAGAGTTGAGTCAGATCAAGGACAGATCACATTCTCACCACAAACTAATTGCTCCACAAATAATTGGGGATCGGACCAAGACCACCTCCTATCTTGTTCAGCATCCAAGTGCGATCACTGAATTCCCATCTGCCCAAACAAATCACACCAAGGGTGGCAACAAACCAATTTACCCAGTCTAAAAGTGTAGGTGTGAAAACATACAAGTGTGTTTTCACAACTATGTTGTTTGGTCCGAATCCTCACACTTAAATTTGATCCAAACCAAGATAACAAGTGTGAACGGTGCTTTGAGCCACAGTCTGGACCAGAATTTTGGTCTAACCAGAAGGTCCTCAAATGGTGGTCTCAGTGTGAAGGTAACGGGAACATGTCTGGGTTTGGTGGACAGTATGACTTTCAAATCAATGACAGGAATTTGAGGAAGACTCTCAACACCCATTAAATAACAGTGTAATGAAATGAAAAAGCAGAAAAGAAGTACAAATGAGAGATTGGAGGACAGGAGGATGATTATATATGTTAGTAATGATGCAGCTGTGGCACAATAGGCAAATTGAAACTATGTTCTTGAAGGTGCTGCTGGTAGAATCAGCAGTTTATTGGAACCAAATCAGTGTAATTAATGATGACAGGATGGATTTTGTGGAAGGTTCTTTAGGCTGGTTGTTAAACTGCAGTGAAACCCAAACTAACCATCATATGTAAACAGTGTAACAAAAATATGAACCTTGTTTCAGAATTTCAGGGATGAAAACTCGTTAAATGTCTTCTCGTGCCGTGTCCTCGCTATTCCATTTCTCCTAAAATCAGTCTTCCTTCAGAACCTGAAACCAGCTAAATTTTCTCCATGACAAATTTGCACCCAATCAGTCGTGTCTGTCTTATAGCACTCTTCAGAGTGAAATAGCACAAAGAGCGCACTTCAGTATTCAAATCTTTCACTTTTCCTACTGAAACATGGTCAAGGACAGGAGGTCAGACATGCTGACAAATTCACTCTCTCTCACTCTCTGTCTCATATCACACTTCAGAATTTAGGCCATTTTACCTGAAATTTGCATAGTTTGAAAACCTCTTTTGCATTTTAATGCACTTTCAGATTTCATGCTCTTTATGCATTACTCTATTACTTCATTGAACCTGCTGTGTTTACTTCTGGTGATTTTAGCCTGCATTGAGTTTCGTAATAGGAATCTCCTTTCACTTCACTGCTGGTGACCTTGTGTGGATGGACACCGGCTAGAGCCATTAGAGGCCACTCTGGCTTCTTAAACGTTAGAGGTCAGGTTAGGTTTAGATTTATCATCATGTTGTATTTTAATCAAACAGTAACATAATGAAATCCTAAGGGATCTGCTAAAGAGGCACCCATTCTGGTGGGGTTCATAGATCTTTATAGACTGGTCCAGTACTATCTCTACCTAAAATGTTCTTTTACATGCTCTGTACATTTGTACTCCCATACAAAATTCCTTCTCCCCACATGACTACTTGGCAGTTCCAGAGAAAACAGATGCACTGCTCCACAGTTCAGCCCCTAGCCCACACCTGGCATTAGACATGGTGACAATAGGTATATGTTCATCTGCTCCTGATCTGTCACTTGTTTGGAATGGACAGAGTAAACTTTCTACTCTTATGCAATAGAGCAGGAGACATTTTGGAGATTGACTTAGATTTCTGAGAGTTCCAGAGCACCCCCTTTGGTTTTAGCCTATGATCATCTCCACAACCAGTGGAGTAAAGTATCATTTGTGTGCTGTATCCTTCATGTTAGTGCTGGTGGGTTTCAATGTTGCACTCGTGGTTACACTCATAAATGGGTTCTTCAGTGGTTTCTCTGTAAAAGGAATGTAGAGCTTTCACAACTCTAATAAATTTTTAAGAATGCTCAAGTTGATTCTCACTTTGATAGAGTTCCATTATGTACACTATATATTTTTTTATGTTTTTTTTGTTTGTTTGTTTGTTTGTTTGTTTTAAGTGTATGTTGCTTTTATTGGAGTAACCATCTCTACTGTCCATGGAACAATTTCTCCTAGACTTCTGGAGCAGTGCTGTGAGGATTTGAATGTATTCAGCGACTGTAGTGTTAGTGAGGTCTGGATTTTGGATGATCACCACCACACCTCACCTCACCCCCCAGTTTCTAAACTCATCCTAAAACTACTGAATAAAGCATCATCTTTCCAGAGAACACAGTTCCACTGCTCCACAGCTTAATGCTGGGGGGCTTTTTATACATTCAGCCCAAACCTGGCATGGTGTAAATAGGTTAATCTGCTCCGGAGAGCCCTATTCTATTGGCAATTCATTTCTACAGGAGCTAGTAAAGCTGTGTGTGCATTTGCACATCTGTATATAGACAGAAAAGCACTACCTTGCAGAATATTCAGCCAGCTAACCATGAGGCACTGACTGAGTTACACTGATTAACTTTAAATTTATTGCACTACATAATTAAGGGTAAATCAGACGAACTATGCTGGACTCCAGTCCTCCCTGTATACCAGCTATGATGTACTGGGATCTTATGAAAATATACATTCTCAGAACATCCTCTAGTATATTTATTTTAAGAAAACATTTGCTCATATTTGCATAGAGTGACCTCTGAAACAAATGTTTTAAGAGATTTCAGTAGCAGACTGGGCAAAGTGCTTTCTCCCCCCTCACTGTGGAGACCAAGCTCCCCACGATGTTTCTGGGGCTGCATCTCTGGTGGCACTTTCATTACGAGGGCCAGCCTGTGTAAATATCAGGGTCTTCACTCAAGCGAAGGTGATGTTTGCTCATAGACAGCCAGTCCAGGCTGGATGTTTACTCTGAGACCCAAGGCCATTGGCTTATTAACTCTTAACATCCATGACGTCATGTACAAAATGGTGGAGTCAATGGGGGTACTGTGTGTGTGTTTGTGTGTGTGTGTGTGTGTGTGTGTGTGTACATGTATTTAGCATAATATACCACTTTCCATGCCATTAAGAACCAGAACCTTGTTTCTAATTGAGCATAAAGACCCTTTTGAAAGCCTTGGTTCTTGAAAATTTGGCTACTTTTATTTAGATTTAGGGGATTTAGGGACTTGGCAACTTTCGCTTGATTAAAACGATTCCTTGTGCAGTTGCTCTGTTAGTGCGGTTTGTTAGTAATATGAATGCCTTTCAAAGTTATGTATCCACTGAATAAGTGGACCAAGATCTGCCAAGCAGGTTATGTATCCCTGTGAATCTAATCATTACAAATAATTCATCTAGAATCTCCTGAAAATTACTATTTCTGGTATGTTTGATTAGAATTTTTGTGCAGCAAAGTGCACCAAACTGCAAGAACATCCTGCAAAGATCCTGCAAAGGTTAAAGTATGAACAAAATATGAAACATCTAAATGAACCCAATGCAGGATGTGATGTCACAAGTTGGTCATATTATAGCGTTTCTGGGGACCTTATCTGACACTATATTATAAAGAGTTTTGTCCCAAATCACACATTACTACCACACAACATAGTGTTTCAAAACTACTCACCATTAATAAGCATTAATAATGGGTATTAATAAGCCAGGTTTTGGGCTTCAGGGATTAGATTTCTCTGTGTATTTATTTCTGTCTGCTTCCACAAACAGCCAGTGATCTATTCACCCAAGTTCTGGTTCTCCCAGTGAGAAATGTTAACAGCCGTTTCAACCCATAACCTGCCTTCTGTCACACATGCGTCATATGGACATATTCTAGAACAACACAAAGCCACCCGCATCATTTTCTAGTTTGGACCTAAACTACAGTGGCAAATAAATATTTGATACACTGCGGATTTTGCAAGTTTTCCCACCTACAAAGAATGGAGAGGTCTGTCATTTTTATCTTAGGTACACAACTGTGAGAGACAGAATAAAACAAATCCAGAAAATCACATTGTTTCAGTTAATTTGCATTTAATTAATAATTTCAATTACATCGCATGACATAATTATTTGATACAATAGAGAAAAAAAAACAGAACTTAATATTTGATACAGAAACCTTTGTTTGCAATTACAGAGGTCAGATGTTTCCAGTAGTTCTTGACCATGTTTGCACGCCCTGCAGCAGGGACTTTGGCCTACTCCTCCATACTCCTCCATATTTCAGGTTTCAGGGCTGTTGCTGGGCAACATTGAGTTTCAGCTCCCTCCAAAGAGGGGGACCTTGCGTGCCCTGTAGGTTTTGAATCCATGACGGCGTAATGCGTTACTAATGGCAATCTTTGAGAATGAGGTCCCAGCTCTCTTCAGGTCATTGATAAGGTCTTCCAATGTTGTTCTGGTCTGATTCCTTACATTTCTCAGAATCATCCTTACACCATGAGGCGAGATCTTGTATGGAGCAACTCTTGTATTGCACCAACACTTGTTGCCTTCTCACCAAGCTGCTTGTCTATTGTCCTGTAGCCCATCCCAGGCTTGTGCAGGTCTACAATTTTGTCCCTGGTGTCCCTGACAGCTCTTTGGTCTTGGAGAGTTTGGAGTATGATTGATTGAGTGTGTGAACAGGTAACAAGTTCAAGCAGGTGCAATTAATACAGATAATGAGTGCAGAGAAGGAGGCTGTCTTAAAGAAAAACTAACAGGTCTGTGAGACCCAGAATTGTTGCTGGTTGGTAGGTCATCAAATTCTTAATTCACGCAATAAAATGTTAATTATCTCTGAATTATTTTCTTCTGATTATTGTTATATTTTATTTTGCATCTCACAGTTGAAGTGTACCTCTAATAAATATTACAGACCTCTCCATTCTTTGTAGGTGGGAAAACTTGCACAATCGGCCGTGTGAATCACCTATTTCCCCCACTGTACAAGTATGAAAACGCCTAAGAATATGTGCTATTGTCTTACGGCCGTATGTGTGGGTAGAAGTAAATCTGTCATAGTGTTAAAATTTTGCTTGTGCTTGACGATGATGCTCTTTGGTAAACGCAAGTATGAACAATCAGTAGTGATAAACAAAGACGAAAACTTGAGGAATGAAAGAAAATAATAACATGATTGTTCATAACAGGATCAAGCTCAGCAATTAGTGAACGATTTTCTTGAGACTTGAGGACGAAATCAGGGATGTACTGTTGAAGAAGAAGTGTGTTTGATGAAAGAACAATAACCAGAAATGCAGAACAAACTCCAAGTATCAATAAAACTGTGAGCTGCCTCCAGAATGCAGAAATGATTAGACGTTAAGCTGCACTCAAAAAATGATGTATTAAAAACTTGGTTTAACACATTTGTTGTTAAAAGTAATGAACAATGTGTTGTGCCGAATATTTGTTGGGATACAGCAAATTATTTTGTGGTCAAAATATGTATTTAATTGAAAAAAAAGGATTATTGGTGTGCTTTACTGGTTGAATTGTGTATAGCTCTACCAATATCACCAATTTGAGAAAACTGAGACATTTGGGGAAAGTCTTCTGTACTTTCATGCAGAATTCCTGCAGAATTTGCTGATATTGTGATTTGTGATGTCATCATGTTCTGGTACAGAAAACTGTACCCTCTAGTACCCTGTTACACCACCTCAGTCTGGATACAAGATAAATACACAGCTGGCCATGGGGGCATGCAGGTTCCTTATGGCATCCTGCAGCACGTTTGCCCACAGTTGTCGTAGGCTGCTAAAGCTGGCATCCCAGCTTTATATTATTATTATTATTTAATATTAATAATAATAATAATTATTATTATTTATTTATTATTATTATTTTTGTCAATAAGTGTACTAAAGTTTTGAAAAATGATGGGTTCACTGTTGTGTCTTGTTAAACATTAATATAAAATATGATTCTTATTTTTAATAATGACAGATTAATTAAAAACGTTATCCAAAACAAATGAGTGAAACACTTAAAATAACAATGATTCTTGTCAATATCATCATTTCCATTGATGTCACTGAGTGGACTGTGTTTAGGTGGATGTCTTACAGGAAATCAGTGTGAGCATGAGCTGTGTATATGTATGTTTAGTACGTTCACAGAGGCTCTCATCTCAGAGCCCGCTAACCACAAGCACCATTTTGGATTCTAGTGGCTGTTTTGTTTTGCTCTAAATGTGCGAGAAGGGGAGGGGGAAGGAACCTTATGAATATCAATGAGTCACATCAATCCTTCAGAGCCTCCCTGGAACATGACAGACGTCTTTCTGCTGGAGTTTGCCGTCTAAACTCTGCTCAGGGAGAACAAAACGGAGCCAAATTGCACAAAGCGGATCAGAATATTAATTCAAACCCAGTCTGTGCTAATTCTGAGTTTTGTTTTTCCCCACATTCACACATTCATTTGGTTATCAATTCAATTCAATTGTGTATTGATTTAGATGTTTCTCATATTCTGCATTCAGTATTGAGACCCTATTGTTTTTGCAGAGTTACATAATTAAAATTGTGCATTACACTAAACACTTATTTGTTTTTCTGTTCAATTAAATGTTCAATTAAAATACTTGGTGGTAAATTATAAAACTATTATTATAATTATAATTGTATGTCATTATGAAACTAGAAAAACAGAATGACTGTGCAAATTAAGTGGTTTCCACTTTCAGGCAGTTGCTATGCTGTTGCCACATGGTCAGTAGTTTGAAACTGTTTTAATAGGTGGTTGCTGTGGTGTTGAACCATTGTTGCTATTGGGATTTAAGGTGGTTTCTATGGTGCTGCTGTTTGGTCATTAGGATGAACATATTTTGCAAGGAGTTGCTATGGTGTTGCTATGTGGTATTCCTGATGGTTTCTGTATTCCTGTGTTTCTGTCTTGCTAGTTGGCTGCTATGGTGTCTCTAGGTGGTCATTATACAGTTGCCAAGTGGTTGCAATGGTATTGCCAAGTTGCTGTTTTCGTATGTCAGGTAGTTGATATGGTGTTACTAAGTGCTTGCTAATTAGTTGCTATAGTTTGACAATGTGGTTGCTATGGCATTCCAAATGGTTACTGTTGTAATTGATTGCTGTGGTTTTGTAAGTGATTATAATGGTGTTGCCAAATGCTTGATAGATGTATGCTATTGTGTTGGGAGGTCATTGTTATAGTATTTTAGATGGTGGCTATGGTGTATTAGGTGGTTGCTCAGATGTGCCCTCCACACCATCCTGTTCTGGTTGACTGAAAACACTAAACCAATTACAATCTAAAAAGGGTTCAGACTATTCATACCTGTTCTCTATTCTACCCCCGCAGAACCAGTTTGCGTACCAGGATGGCAGTTTTGGTATGGAGGAGATGATGGCCACCATACCACGAGTGGTGGCTGTATCTGCAGTAACCCCTACTTGTTCCTCTCAAGAGGCATCAATAGCCCAGCAGAGTGCAACGGCACCTCCAGAGGACCCACGCTGTAATGGCACCCTGAGAAAACAGACCACATCCCGACTCAGTGTCCAGTCCACTGTGGAGGACAGCAGCGGTCAGCGATATAGCACTGATCCCACCCTGCTGCTGAGTGAAAGGGCAGCCCGGGTTGACAAAGAACAGGATGGATACATGAGTGCCAAGAAAGACAAAAATCCCTCAGGTAAAACACCACACTTAGACTTACTGGTTCAGTTACTGTACCTGTACTGGGAGGATGACAGTTCAAACTGATCTACTGTATCATTAAATTATCTATCATATGCTATATATTACAATATGCAAAGAAGAAAACTTGGTTCCAGATTTCAGCATGTACCTGTGTTCAGTTCCATCATCAGCTCACCTGATTTAACATCATTAAGCATTGATTTACCAGTTGGGGTGGTGATCCCTTTGTTGATGTATGCATCTGTATCTGCATGTTTTAATGAGCTAAATGAGAAAAATATAATGAAAAGACATCACAACAACTGTATTGTGTTTAGTTTGCAGTTTGGCTTGTATGATTAATTTCTCACATGAAAGAACAGTCTACCGTGTGGATACAATAAGATTTTTTTCTAAAAGGATAAATTCTAAAAGTCAATGGCAAATACATCTGTTTTCATATCCACTGTTCTTGTATATCTCCCTCTGGTCAGTTCAAGTTAATTTTAACAACCAGGTGAGAGGTTATTGTAGCTCAGTAAGTCAGTAAGGTTATTGAATGCAGCAAACAGGCCTCTGAAGATCATAAAGTTCACATAGGAACCCTACAGCATAAACATCAGGCAGTGTGTGGGAGATGAACCTTTGAGAGATCGATGTAAGGTGTTTCTATACCTCACTGTACTCAGATTGTTTAGAATGACTTAACTGGAAGCTCGTTTTCTCTTCTCTTCTGGTAGATTATCTCAACCCTGTGGAGGAGAACCCATTTGTTACCCGACGCAGGAATGGAGAGATCCATACGCTGGACCCTGCCCACCACGCCGCTTCCAATGGCCAGCCCAAGATGGAGGACGAGTATGTGAATGACCCTCTCTATCTCAACACCTTCCATAACTCTGGGGAGAAAGGCCAGGAGGTGCTGAGGAAGAATGGGATACCTGTAGTTCATACAGCGGCAGCAGCAGCAGCAGTGAACCCTGGAGCTTCTAGTGCCCAAAACCCAACCCACAGTGCTTCAGCTGGTCACACACACCTCCCAGCACAACCCATTTATTCTGGTCAACAAGGCATCCAAACACTGTCTGGCCACACCCTTCATCCATCCCATTCTGGACACCCAACACTCACCCTCCATCCAGCACACACAGGCACCATCATGGCTGACAAAAAGCCCAAAAAGACCTTTGACAATCCTGAGTACTGGCAGCACAGTCTTCCACCCAAGGCCACTCTGCACAACCCGGAGTACCTGCAGGACTGCAGCACCCGCTTCTTCTACCGGCAAAATGGTCGTATCCGGCCAGCAGTGGCTGAAAACCAGGAGTACTTGACCGAGTACGCTCTGAAACCTGGGACAGTGCTGCCCCCACCACCGTACAGGCAGAGGAACACAGTCGTGTAGTAGAGGGAGATGGAGGACAGGGAGAAGAAGTAGGACAGAGGAGGAGGTGGCCTTTGGTCATTCAGTCAATCATTCATTTTTTCTTATTCAGTTAATTATCTCAATGCTTATTATCGAGGAACTTCACTGAATTATTCAGTTAAACACTGTGGATCTACTACAGAAGTCTCATAGATTCCAGAGCTTCACTTGGAATACTCTGAAGGAACACCTGTACTAACAATGTAGAGTTACAAGAGTGAAAGAAATAAGGTGACCAGACAGTAAAGCTAAACACTGCAAAAAGCCGAATGGAATTGGGTGGAAATTTGAACCGTAAGTAGACCAAAACCATATGAAGAGACTGGAATGTTGACTGTTCCAGCCTACTTGTCCTCAATAGCAGATTTTCCATGTTCAAGAAAGGCTCAAACGCCAGCATAGTCTCACCCTGGATCTCACACCAGCACTATTCACCTTCTCCTTCCCTCCATTCCTCTCCTCTACCAACTGGAGTTCAAAGTCAACTTTCAAAAGCCTCCTCTCCAGTGGGGTTTGATGAGACTGATAAAAGACAATGCCTGTCAACCCACGTTTTTTAGTTATAACTAAAGGAGGTGCAGACTTACTCTTACTCCACCATAATACATACATATCATGGTGACCTGGCCTTCTGGACTTAATATCCTCTGCTCCTACACATCCTCTCTTTTGCTTGATCCTCCACTTGACCTACAGTGGAACTGTTTCAGAGAAATGATTGATAATTGGTAGACAAGTCCACCCCAACGAGAGATGCCTGTGTTTGACCACAAATCTGAGAGCAGCAACAAGCATTTGCTAGGATTCATATGGGCCAAACATGGAGATAGATGGATTCAGCCTTCTCCTGGATGATGGTTGCACTGGTTTGGTTGGATATTTATTTCGTATGGGCCATCTGTGCAAGCTACCCTCTCATGCATCGCTCACTGTTATGTATCACCTCAGTCAAGAGCTGTGCAATACAGACAACTTTTCAGAAGGTTGTTTTCATCTGCACGCTCCACAAGCCCATGTCTCAGATCCCAGGGTGGGATGGGACCTGTGTGGGGCAGAGTGTCATAAACACATAAACATGCCTCATATATCTCATTGCATTGCTGACACATTCATTTAGTCCCACTGCATTTCTCATTACATAAATAACACGGGAGTCATTCTTCACTCATGCATGCGCAGATAGCAGTCATCTAAATTGCATCAGTGCACTGAAGGTCCACTGACCTTTCGTCTTGTTCTCACATGGAGAGGTGATGTAACAGTGAGAGCCCCGTGCATCTCATTCCCACAGGCATATATACAAAGGAGCTACAGTGGCCAGTTCCTCATGCCTAACCTTATGGGTCCACAGCACAGGGCGGCCAATGTGTAGAGGAACATTGGACATAGGATTGTCAGTCCAGCCAACGTTGAAGTTTCTGAAGATGTTCTTGAAGGTGTTCCTGAAGCAAAGGACTCCACACAAGCAGAACTAAAATGACTGTAAATGGATTGCACAAACTGGATCTACCTTCTGTCTATGGACTTTCATAATGATGACCAAGGCACATATAGATAAAGAAGCTTGTCTTTACTTGTCTAAACTGAGCAAACCTGTGGACATGGCCTCGTGAGCACAAAGCCTTTGTGAGTACACTCTCAGATATTAGCGCAGATCTACTGAATTATCATGAGGCACATTAAATGCTATTATGATAGTCCATCAACCAAGGGTAATACATTGGCACGACGTGGGACTCACACCATTTATGGATGGAAAACGCCAGAGCTGGCACCCGCAGCCGCCTGCAGTCATTAACACTGAACTAGAGGAGCATGAGGGGGGCAGAAATATTGTCATGCCACAAGGAACAAATGAGGAAGCGAAAATAGAACATTTGCCCTTAGGCCCAAGACCTGTCTGCCTGATATCAGTCTTCTCCCTTCGGACTGTCCTTGGGAGACCAAAAAATGTTAAAAATGTCTCAAAACAGAGGAATTCAGACATATCGTACTTCAGACTAAGTTTTAGGTTCACATAATAAGGTAGTGCTTTCTCACACCGTTGGAGAATATGCTTAGAATGTCACAGGTAGAAGAAAATCATGCCATCCAAGTGTCCAAGGCCAGAAACCACTCGTAGTTCTGAACACTGCCAGACGTTCCGATTCGCTGCTAATGGAGGGTCTCTTGTGGAGGTTTTTTAAAGCACTTATTGGTATGGCACAGTCAAATAACTTCTCTATTTCTTACCACTAAGACTGTTGACTACCCATTTGTTTGAATTCATCTGTTGTGTCCAACGTCAATAGAGAAAAGCCAGCCTGCTTGTGCTGCACCATATGTTCTGTGTCTGATTGTTTTGGGTTTTTCTTTTTCTTTTTTTTTCTTTTTTTTTTTTCACTTGCTAATGAAGGTTTATCATCTGGCGGGGCACTTTGAGCTGGTTTGCTTACATAGACATGCAGAGTTCAGTCCAAGACTAAAGGTCATTTTTAATGAGGAATCCCTTCCCTTGCATCCATTTGCTATTTGCTAGGTTCTATAGTCTAAGTTTAATCTTCCGGGTATGGAAATCCAGCACTGGTGGATCACTGTAAGGAAGTTAATAGAGCTCATTGGTCTTTCTTTTCTCTTTCTGCTGGCTGACCAACAGATCTGCCCAATGTCAAAACTGTGTCTGTACTGAGAGTAGAAATGTACCAAACACATGTGTACTTAAATGAAGTAATTATCTCAAGCATGGCTTGCTTTACAACCAATTTTGCTTCCCAACTGATCTCCAGCCGAGATCTGTAATGAGGTTTTCAAAGGAGTGCCAAATTGCTCTGTAATGTATCCCAAAGGTAAAAGTCATGGTGCAAAATCTTAAATTTGTATTGTGCGATTTGCCTGTCAGAAACTGAAAGAGATGGAAGTAGCCTAAGCGGAATTCTTTTGATACTTGAAATGGTATTATTTCATCTCATAACAAAGAGCTTAAGCACTGGTTATTATAGTTTTGGTTCATGATGGGGTGGAATAATTTACATCACCCAGCTTGAACCCAGGCCTGACGACTACTCTCTTTATGTGTGCATTTACTGTCATACTCTCCACTGTTAAAATGGGGTAATATTAATGTATTGCAGAATAATGTAAGAAGAATGAAACTTATTAAGGTGCGAATGAAGATGCTACTATTGCTCGTGAGAAGGTATTAAAGGTACAATTAATAAGAATTTCACACAGCATGGATTTGAGCGAGAGAAAGGTTTGATAACATCCTCAATTAATGTTGAAATGATGTCTCAAAGTCATGCATAAGCTGAACTTGCTTGTGAACATGTACTTATTCCTAGGAAACAGGCCAGTGGTGCAGCAGTCTAGTGATACCGGGTTTGTTTTGTTTGTTTTTGTTTTTGTTCACTGACGCTCATGTGCCATAACTCATAAAAATGATTATCTTTAAAAATGTGCATCACACACTGCAGCAAAAAGGAGATCGGCAAGGTGTCAAAATAAACTGTATAGTATGTAGCAAACACTGTGGATACAGGGTGGATCACACCCTCTTCGAACTAACAAGCAGCTAAGCAAGGAAAAGCAAGACCAAAACAGAGAGGAAGGAAAGGGTACAATGAGCCCGTGGCCACAGGAGCTTCTTTTTTCCAAGCTAAAGTGCTTTAGCACTAAAGGCTGTATCATGGAGGATGGGATTACAGTAGTACATCCCTCAACAAACACCCAGAAAAGAGGATTAAGGTTTTGGTCTTGATGCTTATTACTTCTACTGGTGAAATACGAACATTCATACCTTTTTGAAATGTGAGCACTGTAAATATATCTAGGGTTATATTTTGGGCTTTGGGAGGATCACAGAATATTTAAATAATGTGAAGGGGTTTTATATTATTATTATTATTATTATTATTATTATTATTATTATTATTACTTTAATCAGTTTTTTTTTCATACAGTTATGTTTCACATAGGTAATATGTTATGGAGAAATGCCTGATGTTTATTAATAACCCCCATCTCTCTATGACTTCTGTCTTTAATGGGAATTGTTCATAGCTCACTCATAAGTTATATAAAGTAATGTTTCTGTAATTGTTAAGATATATATATATATATAAAAGATATATTATATCCACATTTATATCAGAATACTATGACCACAATATCATCAGCTCCTCTTACCAGAGGAGTTCTGTAGTTCTATAACAACGGACTGTTTCTCTGCATGCTTTGGTAGCCCCTCTTTTCACCTTGTCACACAGGACCACCACACATTATTTGTGGTCCTGTCAGCTGCGTCCTGTGAGCAATGATGACCAACACAAACTGTACAGACACAGATGAGTTTCTGTCTCTGACTACATAGGGGTGTCTAATGGAGTGGGCAGTGAGTGAACACAGTGTTTAAACACTCCAGCAGCACTGCTGTGTCTGATCCATTCATACCAGTGCAACACACTGACCCTCCACCCAAATAATACCTGCTCAGTGGTGGTGGTGTGGCATCCTGACTACTGAAGAAGAGGATGAGAGTCTAGGGAGGTTTAGTGTGCTCCTATATGGTCAGTGGTGTTGATAGGTGGTCATAGGGTTCTGATATGACTGTGTATTTACATATATGCAGAGAGTCCTGTGCAAAAGGCTTAGGCAGTCAGAAAATGGATTAGAAATGTTTATCTCAGCAGTGTGTTTGTGTGTCTGACTGTAAACTATATATATATATATATATATATACACACACACACAAACATGTTGGTCAGTAAATGTATTATGTTGACCTTCTCTTTGAACTCTTTGGATTTGTTCAGTTCCATCAGCAGCTCATCTGATTTACTTCAAGGACTTATTAGATAAACGAGTACCTTGTAGACTTGGATGGGAACTGGGAATAATGGATATCCTCCAGTAGAGCCCTGAAAATCATTAAGCTAACACAGTTGCATCAAATCACAATAGATTTGCTTATTTGTTTTTATTTATTTCATTGCTTATTGAACTGCCCACTTACTGCCCAGATAAACAGTTTTACTTTCCGGTTTTCCAGATGCCAAAGACATTTGCACAGCACTGTATGTATATTACTTTCACCCGCTATAGACTATTTTACCTGTATTGTAATGCAATAAGCTTTACCCACATCGCTGAATAATGGACATTACACACTACAGACCTCTGAGGTTAGAGTTTTGTCTTCAGCATTATGTCTAAATACGAAACCCGTCTGAAAAATGGGTAGTTTTCGAGTTTCTGAAAGAGAATGTTGTTGGTTTAGTAGTGATCACACTGATTTTACACCTCAAAAATACTGAACCAAGTTAATTTAGCCAAAAGTAGATGACCATAACTAATCCATGTGCTGAATGATGGACACCATAACTGTTCAGGCCAAATGCCAGAGTACAGAAGTATAAGGTAGTCATAGACTACCGACTGTACCTGCTGTGAGCCAATCATATGGCATTTAAATGTGTTACACAAACTTCAGGATAAAGTGCTACAATACAACAGTCATTCAGAGCGGCTGTGAGTTTGGGGTGAAAAAATTAATTGTAGAGAAACTTCTTCAGATATCCTTACAGTGGTGGCAGTGGAAACAAGATGTGGTCTTAATTCGAACACAAATATAGCCACTTTATTTACTATCCAAACCCAGCAGTGACCCTACCACCACCACGTTCTCTGAGTTCCATATCCTTAATTCATAAATAATACATAAATAGGTTTTAACAATAATTTAAGGCCAAAATATTTCCTTTAAGAGTTTTTCTGACATCATATATTATATTAATAATCATTGTTTAATAATCTACAGTGAGATTTTAGAGCCATTAAATTCTTTTTAGTTTTTTTCTTTGGAACAAAAAAAACTGACGTGGGAAGAGTTTTACACCAAACCACTTTGAACAACTTTATTCTTCTTCTACCACAGTTACCAAAGCGTACGTGTGAGTCTGGGTTA
Organism: Acestrorhynchus altus; assembly: GCA_034509495.1. Classification (NCBI taxonomy): domain Eukaryota; kingdom Metazoa; phylum Chordata; class Actinopteri; order Characiformes; family Acestrorhynchidae; genus Acestrorhynchus; species Acestrorhynchus altus. The sequence continues at coordinate 29,176,968 of CM067509.1, forward strand.
TTTAAATGGACAGGACCTGCTAATTCAAATGACATGATGATATTAGGGAGTAAACGTACACAAGACTACAGACAGAAGCTCGTAGCGTAGACTAGTAACTTGTCTAGATACTAATGTTGAACTACAGAATGAAGACAGCCTCAGAGGTCTGGATCTATGTTAACAGGCAAAAGACAAATACACTTTGAGAATTTATTATCACACAATCAAATCGAGGGGGGAAGACTGTGTATTTCGTCTCATTGATAAATAAATATTCTGCCCAAATCCACAACTAAGGTGCTCATTAATATCTAAATCTGACATCAGCAGATGAATGAGGGATGGGCCAAGCACTGAATTACACAGGGACTGGGATCAGGTGGACGAAGTGTTATTGTACTCTTCTGATGTATTTATAATAACTCACTTTGCTGGTGTCCACATGCTCTGAAGGTCCAGAGAAGACACAGTAAGCACAGTTTACACACCGATCATTTGTTTTATATTGCAGCAACCAGTGAAGGGAGGGCCTCACTCTTCCTGAAACACAACCCCTTTTGGAATGGTTGTTTCCTCGTGATTTTACTACTGTTAACTGAGAAAATGTGAATAGTATTTTTATAGGTCGTTGAAGAATTGGCCAGGGGCATTTGTAAATAGATGGGTAACTCTTTTGGACTGCGATGCTATATTTCTTTTTTGATTTGATTTGGGTTTACAGCGTCTCACTTCACCTTTGTTTAACCACATTTTTGTTTTTGTGTGTGTGTGTGCGTGTGATCAGTTATTCCTCTTTGCTTTCTGTATATATCTGTAATTTGAACAGCACATACTTTCTTTGTAAAGCTTGTGGGTTTTTGTAGTGCCCTGATGTGATCCTTGTGACTGTATTTAGCACAGCTTTGGTGGATCTTGTGTTCTTTAACCTCTGCCCTTCACTCAAGTGGTGGGAGATGATTTTCTTTCCTTCTGTCGGATATAACTTCCCTTGTATCTTTATTTTTATCTTTTGTACAGAAATCCCACTGTGGTGGTGGTGTATTTGGGGTGGGTGGGTGGTCAGGGTATTGTTCATTTTCCCTCCTTTTTAAGAACTCAGACATTTTTTTCCCCACTTTTTGACTTTTTGCCAATGCTACCGCACAGCATAGTTCTTCCTCAGTACCTTGAGTACTTTACCCCGACACATTGCTTTCACCAGTCATTTACCTTTACCTTACCTATGGCCAGTATGCTGCCCTGAGCCCATATTTATCAGGCCTCTCTAGTAGTGCTTAACGATATTCTTACAATTCACAATATTTACATTTTCATTTTGCTTCACATTTCAAATGTAATTACATGTCTTTATGGTTAATTATGTTTAGAATTTGATTAATTGCATTACACAGCATCCACATTAGACATTACAGTTAGAATCTGATTGTTTTATACAATAATCTGCACTCAAAAATGCATTGTAATTGCATTACTGTAGAATTCACACTATCAAATTACATATGTTACATTAGAATTCACACATAAAGTGTGTGGAAAAGTACAATTGACTTTATAATTACATTAGAATTCAATCTTTAAAATTACATTCCAGTTGAATTACATTAGAATCCATATTTTAAAATTACATTCTAATTGCATTATATTAGAATCCATACTTTCAAATTACAATTTATATTCATACAGTTCATACTTACAAATTACCTAATGTAATATCACATTACCTTAGAGTTGACACTTTAAAGACACTTCAAATTCAAATGATCTTTTGTCTTCAAATGATCCTTCAGACTTACAGGAGAATTATATTTTCAAATTGTTACATTAAAATCCAAACTTTCAGTTTACATTCTAGTTAAATTATGTTAGAATGAATGCTATAAATTTACATTACATTACAATCCACTTTCATATTCTGATCACATTGTCCTAGACTTCACACTTTCAAAGTATATTTGAATAGAATTCATACTTTCAAATTACTTTCTAACTACATTACATAAGAATCCACACTTTCAGTGGATTGTTATATAAGTGCAGTGTAATTGCATTAACATCACCACAAAACAGCATCATCTAAAGGTTAATAAAGTTAATTAATAGTATTCTATGATATTCTAACATTAAACAGACTGAAAACAGATTTCTAAGGGGAGAAAACTTTAGTTTTAATGAATTCTAAGCAGTTATGAACAGTCTACTACAGACAATGATATCCAGTAGAGTTTTTCTATCAAACTATCATCACTGCTGCAGCTACAATTCAGCATCATCATACTGCACCAGTGATGGTATTGATGATCTATCGTTCAGCACTACTCTCAGGGTGAGTGATAATCGAGGATCAGCTTCTCATGAAATCATACTCATACAGCCGTGAATTGCAGAAGCTGACCATACAGTTACCCTAGGAAATTGAAACCAGTATGACCTCAGGGCCGCAGTACTCATCCTGGGCCGCTAATCCGAGACGTGGCTGTGGTGTGGTGGTCTGCTCATGTTAATTGCCCTCTAATGGTGTTTCTCAGAAAGATTAATGTGACGTTGTGCGTTATCCACTCTGACAAACTGACTAATTGATTGGACGGCACGTTTTGCCACTTTAGCTTTGAGTGATGACCTGTCAGAATGGACACTTGTCTGCTTTTTTCTTACTCCCTTTTTTCCTTTCTTTCTTTTTTTTCTTTTTAAAGAAGAGAGGCACCTCAGAGAGCAGTATAGTCCATAGCTGGGTTCGTGCTCACACCTGCCACATACAGGCAGGACCTGAGCACAACTCTCTGCCCCACCACAGGTTCCCCTCTTACCTTCAACAAAAAGCTAGAGCATTTAAATACAGTTCCACGGTTTTGTTACATGAATCTGTCAAAAATATATTTTTAATTTAATATAAATAAATAAATACCAATACAGTATCTAAACTACTCTGTGTCTGTGGTCACTGACGTGAGTCTCCACGTTTCTGCAAATCCTGTCTTCTGTACACACATTAAAATAATGTTCCTAACTGGACATAAACATAACGGTTCTACAAATCATTACATGTCTAAACGTTCAAAGACACCTGATCATCCAGTGTTTCTTCTGTAATCAAGGCTTCTGACAAATAATTTGCCCCCTCTTTGCTATCGTAACATCTTCTACTTCTATGAGAAGATTAGAGACAAAGTATAAAAATAAATTCATAAAATGTTAACGCTGAATTATTCACTTTTGTATCAATTAAAAGCACTTTTTCTTGTCACTGATTTTATTGGTAATGGTTTGTTGATGGATCGCAGACACCAACACATGTCATCACAGAAGCCAACAGTTTAATGCGAATGGAGAAGAAGCTACATAAGCCAACTTTGAATGTATTCCAGGACAATGGCTGGAGTGATTCGAACTTCAATGTCTTTTTTGTAGCATTGGGTGAAATTTTAAGCAACTGCTGGCAGTTTTTTTTGTCTATGACCTTTTAAAATTGAACAAGCTTAGTAATGTATTAATGTGCATCAATGCTTTTTTCATGAATATCTTGTAACCAAACAGATGATCTTCACACACAATGAAGTATAATTTTCATTGCACAGTCCTGCATTAGTGTCTGACGTACGTCAATAAATCACTTTCATTGAAATCAATGACACATAAATGTTCATGTGACGGCAGTAAAGTCTTGTAAAAGTCTTCTTTAGGCTACTCAGGATGAAAATGTCTACTAAAGGCAGTAAAGGTAAATGGATTTACATCCAACAATTGGTAAGGTCTAGCAGAAAACCCAAAAGTGTTTTTTCGCTTCTGGCTTTCAGGACTGATGAATGTGCCAGTGCAGGTCTCCAGCAGACCCGTCTCAGTGGCCGTAGAGTTTTAAGTGGGGTTTAATTCAGCCCTTCAGTCCTGTAAAATCAGCCCTAATGGTTTTGAACTTTTACCAACTCTCAAAATGATGCACTACAGAATCTGGAGAGCCTATGCTATTTTGCAATGATGGCTGTCAAAGTCCAGCTGAATGCTCTCTCCAACATGTGTCCAGCTATCATGCAGCAATCAGAGTTCTGTAATGATATTGTAATGAATGTCATTTCAGAGGTCTTCATTTCCTGAATGTTCATTCATTGTTTCTTTCACAATGGTATTAAAATAGTCTTGTCTTTTTTTTCATTAATTTATACGAGGATTTAATTACATTCAGTGACAGCAGCATTAGTAATAATAATAATAATAATAATAATAATAATAATAATAATAATACATTTCGTTTATATAGCGCTTTTCAAGACACTCAAAGACGCTTAAGGTCAGGTCAGGATGTTGGACAATCACTACTCACCTCATCCCCAACGCCCCAACTCACCCCAAAGTATTGCTCCATTGTTCCAGAGAGCACAGATCCACTTCTCCACAGCTCAATATCGGGTGCTTTTGTACCCCTCTAGCCCATACCTGTAGGACCAATAGGTTGAGTCATATTCTACTGACAGGACTTCTGTGTGTGTGTGTGTGTGTGTGTGTGTGTGTGTGTGTGTGCATTTAAGAATCTATGTCAGGAACAGGTACAACTTCAAGTATCTGAGTGCATTCATTTATTTTTAAGTTAAAAATAAACACTGAATAGTAAAATGAATAAATAACAAATGAATTACTTATTATGCTAATTGACATCAGAGAGGATAATCCATAATTTGGAAAGTAATTAAACATATATTATTAATTAAAACAATGGCAAAGCTCAAGTAAGCAATTTGATCTTATCCCAGAGATTTGGAGGAAGGAAATGAATGAAGGAAATTTGTGTTTGAGTGTATTTATTGAAGCATTTTAGTGAAACAAAAGACACTGAGTAGCTCCTCAGTAGCAGCTTCACTGCGAATTAGTGCCAATTATATGAGAACAGCAAATTAACTCAATGTACACAAAGTGCCAGATGCTGGCTGAGCTGCCAGCTAAACACTGACCTGGTGCCTTTTATTAAGTGTCATTACAGATAATGAACACTGAGGCTGTTGGGATTATTCAATTAAACTCAAAAGAGACAGTGTATATTTTACAGCAGACGCTCTTTTATTACTTCTACTTTCCAAAATTAAAGCAAGATCCTGGACAAGTGATTAGACACTGTTTTCACTGTAATTTTTTTGTTTGTTTAGCTCCATTCACCCCAATCATCGAGGACTCTCTCTCTCTCTCTCTCTCTCGTACCAAAGCACAAACAACATGGCTAACATGACTTAAATAAAACTAGAGAACAATACTTTTCTCACTGTGTTTTGCAGTGTTACAGCTTTAGTTCTCTTTGTTAGTCTGTGTTGCGCCGGTCTGAGTAGATCAAACACGGCAGTGCTGCTGGAGTGTTTAAACCTCTCAGTGTCACTGCTGGACGGAGAAGAGTCCACCAACCAGAAATAGCCAGCCGTCAGTGTCCTGTGGGCAGTGTCACCAACACAAACTGTGCAGAAACAGGTGAGGCTACAAGATGAAGCAACTACTGACACAGTGTTTAAACACTCCAGCAGCTGATCCACTCATACGGGCACAATACTCATACCTCACTGCAATGCGGAGAATGACCCACCACCCAAATAATACCTGCTCTGTGGTGGTCCTGATGAGACCTGACCATTGGAGAACAGAGGGAAAGACGTCTAACAAAATATACAAAGAAACCAATGGACTGAATCTGTAATTATAGAACTACAAAATGCTCCTGTAGAATGTCACTGTAGAAACAAGGAGGTACTCATAATATTATGGTTGATCTGTGTCAAATCTGTGAATTAACAGTTTGTGGGATTGTAAACTGACCTGTCCATGTACAGAACTCGTATTATTCACCTATAGTTTTCTTTTCAAGTGCACCTTTAATAAACACAATACATGTAAGTTACATTCATTGAGGAGGTTATTTAGGGTTTCCTGAATCTCAGCAGGTTCATCACTGGCAGTCAGAGGACGTTGAACCTGTATTCAACACTGCAGATTAACCGGCATCCACTGGACCACTGCAAAGCCAGCGTGTCATACATTAAAGTGATGTGAAGAGAAACCCGCAGCTGATGATGAAGTGTCATTATTACAGTGCATGACAGATGCTGCTCTTTCCCCCCATAAATGACATTATCATTGGAAAGCCAATATTTGTGAGCAGGGTGAGATGTGCATTTTGTGGCCTGGTGTTGAGGCTTGTGAGTCCAATCGCTTTCCTCGCATCTGTAATCGAGTGTGATGGGCGCCATCCATCATGGTCCGGCTAGGCTGCCGCTCTGCTCTGCGTGACGTTCCCTATGGATTTTTCAGCTCATATGAGGGATGATAGCAGCGTGAATGTAAATGATATTAAATGCCTATAGCTGGGAATGTGATCGACTGATTGCTATTGTTGAACGTTTTTCAGGTTTGTTCTTATGGATGAAGTTTCTTGTGCTTTGGTTGGTTTTTGGACTTCTCATTTGATGCCACTCAGAAGGCCTAAAATAAGGTTTGTGGTAAATCCACAAGATACAGTGCAGTAAGCAACATAATCTACTGGGCCATCTTTAATATATCAGGCCTTTTCATATAATGAAAAAAATATCAAAAGATGCATTATGAACAATCCCAAAAGTCCCATAAAGCTGGATGCTAAAAAAGCATTGGCCAGCATTGGCTACCTTGCACGTCCACTATAGGGTAGCAAATACATTAACCATTGCAAGACAACATTATGGACAACAACAACAGCTGTACAGAGATCCTAGAGAATGTCCTGTACATGAAATACATGTTTGTCCATATGTATTTCTTGTTTTTCATAAAATGTGCTTACTACTATATCGACCAATCAATAAATTATCATATATATATTTTCCATATGTTTACCATACATCCTCCCAGAGACATTGGCATTTGTTGATGTGTATTGATCTGGAACTGCAGTGGTTCTTATTCTGAAGGTGTCCTGTGGTATCTGATACCAATACATTAGTAGCAGTGAGTGAGGTCTCCGTGAGCATCATTGAGCCTTGGGTGAACCTGAGGCTGGTCCACCAGTCGTTCTTGCTTGGATCACTTTTGGTAGGTATCGAGCACAGCAAACTCTCAAGACCTGCCTGGTGTTTGTAAATGATCTGATCAAGATGTCAAGACATCATACTTTGGCTTGCAAAAGTGGAATTTGTATGCTGGCCTGTTTTTCTTACTTTAATGCATCCAGTTGAAGAACTGACTGTTCACCTGTCCCACCATTTTTGTCATTTTAGCCAGATAATGTTATTACCTTATCTGACAGTGGTTATAATGTTATGGCATACCTGTGTGTATTGAACGCCAGAAGAGCATGCAGTTTGGGTAGCCCTACATAAATGTTACATTTGCCTGTAATTTGGATTTAGCCCAGGTTTCTGTACTGTGCATCATATCTGGACATGATATTGTCATTCTGTCATTATATTGTTTTTGTTTACTCTACTTCTTATTTTTCCAGGTGTAGATGAAATCTTGTGCAGCTGAAATCCCTGCATGAGAGTAAACCTGTCTCCCTTAAAGCCCAACAAAGCCGAGCTGCATTCAGAAGCTATTGGGTAGCCTGAAGGTAAGCTATACGGCCAGGAAATTATGCCTCCGACTGAATCTCACAGTGAAGTAATGTGAAACCGAATGATTGTCACCAAATATTCCTTTCAACATTCTGCACAGAGTGCTATCCATTCCAGTAAGTGTCATGCTGTCAGTGATATTTCCAGTCAGTTCCCTAAAAATGTACTGTAACTCACTCAGATGACCTGTTCTGCAACAACTTTCTGGAAAATGACAAAATAAACCCTGACCAGGGCATTAACTTCACATCACATCCTTTAGCCCAGTATCGGTCCTACAAACTCATGCATGTGGGGCTCCTATAATGAATGAAGATGTGATTTCTGCCAGTCTCTTGTCTGACAGTTATATCCAGATACCACTGGTCATGATCATTACCACCCACTGTGCTGTCCACTGTGGTGGTAATGCCTTCTTTGAGATATTCCTGATACACACATGAAACTGCGGAACCTGAATATCAAGTCCGTCTGGCACCCACTAATATGCCTTGCTGGAATTATGATAATTCACATCACCTTCAGCCTCAGTCACAAAAAATAAAAGCTCACAACATATTCAGGTTTTGCAGGTTATTCCCAAGCCATCCCTGAGGTAATGTGTTAGTGTAATGAAATGCAATATACAGATTAACCTTAACCGTTTTGCAAAAAAAGAAAAAAAAGAAACAAAAACAACAACATCAACAACAACAAAACTCAGAAAGGTGGTGCTCAAAACTGTACAATCAATTCATGGTTCAAATGGAATTTGACCCTACCCCAATCAAACCCATAATCAGTCCAAGGGGAGGACTTACGTATGTATTAGAGTTAAATATAAGCTGCTCACCCACCAGCACCAACTGTAGAAATCTACTGTTAATATTATGTCCTAACATTACTTCAGTACCCGAGTAATAGAACAGAGGTGTAGGGGTCCAGTGTCCCCTAACTATATATAAGTAGTTTAACCAGAGGAGGATGGGACCTCCCCTTGTGAGTCTGGTTCCTCCCAGCTTTTCTTCCTCCAGCTCCTCCAGGTTTTTTTTCCTTGCCACTGTTGCCATTTGGCTTGCTCACTAGGGGACCTGTCATTTATACTTTGTTCTTGCTTTAACCTTTTCATTTATTTATTTATTTATTTATTTATTTTTATTTCTGTGAAGCTGCTCTGTGACAACTTCAGTTGTGAAGAGCGCCATACAAATAAATGTTGATTTGATTTGATTTGAAGTATTAAAACAACCTAAAATAGGTCAGAAATTACTTCATGAATTATAACTATTTTCTGTATATAAACCAATACACATATCAAAAGTAGGCCTCAGGGGGAAAGATTAGATATGAGTCTTTTAATCGAATGAGTCCAGGTCAGCCAAAGGAACAAATACAAAACCATGCTGAGAAAATCACAGGCTGTGGATTCCCACCCACTGAAGTGTGGCCAAGAATCCTTCAGTGAGCACTTGTTCCAGAAAGTTCCCTCTGAAGAAGAACCAGTAGGAGTTTTAACTGTTTGTGCTCCTAAGTATTTGTGGGCCTACACTTCAGTTTCTAATTGTCATAATTGGCATATTAGTTGGAATCTCATAGTACTTATAAAATAATGACTGGTAAAATGAATAAGTGAGTAAAACCCTGCTGTGAGGGTAATCTGATGTTGCTCCACATCCCATCAGTGTTTAGTTTAGAGTCTTTGTTCTTGTCCCACTGAAGTCATTAAAATCTGCCCCCAGAGAAGTTGGCAGTAGCAGTTCCTTGGACAAGCAATCATACAGTGTGTCTGTATTTGCCTGCTGTCTTCTTACTAAGCAGTGCTGCTTACTGGTCACTGCCGTCTACTTCCCAACAGCATGGGCTCTTACAAAACAGTGCAAGTGCAAGTCACTGGCTGCATCTGAACATCCTTTCAGTTCTGCTTGAGACGATAGAATGGCTACATATAGCAGGTCACATGGCTAGCAGACCAAGTCCAAGGAAACATGGGTCATTAAAGTTGGAGAGGGAAATATAACAATAATCTATGATATCATGGATATGGTTAGTGCCTAGAGAGCTCCAGTTAAGATCAAAATATGATGCATATCGTGTATTTTGAAAATGTCTTTAAATAATGTGATATGATCACATATGATCATATCGTACTTATGTAAGCAGCTAAGATTGCACCCAAAATGAATCAACTGACAGAAAAGAAACCTGGTGGGTCAGTTGGATATCGTGACACATGCAGATGATATGGGCCTTATCGCTATATCTGACTTTATAAGGTCTTCTCATTGCTTGTGGTTTCCACTCTCTAAAACACTTTGAGAGTTTGAGAAAGGTCACATTTGTAGGCCTTCAGAAAGCAGGATGCTCTTATTAATGTATTCTGTGCAATAGCAGTCAGGCAGATATTACCATCGCACGCTCATGAGTCTGGCTTTTGTCTTGGTGAAGAAAACCAACAAATCCACATTTGACCTATTCCAACAGCCACATCACCAGACCTGTCCCTGGTTGATCTGCATGGGATGGATTATAAGGACACCATTAGGAACCTCTACAACTCCATTCTGAGATCTCTGGTATGATGTGTTGGCAAAGGGGCAGGGGACAGAAGGAACATAGCTTTCTTCTCCTTTAACATCTGCAAAAATTCATCGTTTTCAGTTGTTAAACCTGGAGCTAATGCTGGTTCTGGTGTGACTGTGGCACCAGTATGGTGATTTCTGGTTGGGGTTTAAAGAGAGCAAGTCTGAGAAATGTGCTTTTGAGGAACAGAAGCATCAGGGCTGTAACTGTATGCAGTGTGAGGAAATTTCCCTTTTAATTAACTCCGACAGCCAGCGGGGAGCGGCTATTGTGAGACCCGAAAAAACTGATGCAATTACCCCGCTCTATTCAAGTGCCGCACAATAGTGTGATGGAGCCTCATTGTGGAGCGACAATGCCATAATTGTGGAGTGTCACACCTCAGTGCAGCCAAGGCATCATAGACTCTTACAAGCAGAAAAAGAAAGGCCAGTTATGCTGGAGCACACGCGCAACTATGCAGGGAGAGAACGGATAAGTATTAAAGTATTCTAATCACTTCATGATAGCCTCTTGACAATGAGAGCACCCGTGGCACCATTTGAAAGAGTGAGAAAAAGAGGCAGGGCGAGTGAATGAGAGAGAGGCTGTAAATGGAGAGAAATAGTGAAATGGTGGTTCTGTTTCCTATGAAGAGTCTTCTGTCACTTGCACAAATGGCTTTACAGGTTTTTCTATGAGCAGAACTAGAAGAGATAGATGTTTGAAAAGAGATACACAGTACATGTGCTGACTCTATAACACACTCCAGACCAGACACTTCCATCTGGATCATCTGGATCTTTTATTTTAAGTGAAAATAAATATTTCTATATCACAGTGCCTCTTTACTGTAAATGGGATTTACATTTAAAGGAAGAAGTTGAGTTCTTTTTCAGTGTTGGTTCCTTCTGCTGTGGTTCTTCTATACATCTAAAGAGTCTAAATGTTCTTATGCAGTTTCTTGACTTCTGACAGTGGTTCTTACTCATGCATTTATGGGATATTTCTATTTGTTGTCCTTGAACAGTTTCTGCTTGGAGACTTGATTCCCCTCAGTGGTTCCTTTTTAATTCCTTTTTTGAGTCCAGGATCCTCTCATTGGTTTCTACTCATTTTCTTAGAGGTGTTTTTTCCCTCTTGAGTTTTGGTTCCTCTTATGTTCTTAAGTAGTGTCTTTGTTCTTGTCAGTGGTTCTTATTCATGCTTTTAGGTGATGCTTTATTTTGAGTCTTTCTTCTAATTGTTCATAGGAATTGACCTCTCAGTGGTCTTTCTTCATGCTCTTAGAAAGCCTTTCCTTTTGAATCTTGGTTCATCTTACAGGTTTTCACTCATTCACTCAGGAGCTCAATTTATGCATTTAAAACACTTAATACTGATCTAGAACTATCTATTAGCCATGTGCATCCATCCTAACAAAGTTTGTTCAATCTGCCATCATTGCAGTGTTGGTGGGCAGTTATTTCCATTCACACATGTCCAGACTTAAGAGACATCAAGGCAGACCAACAGGGAAGTTAAATAAGCAAGAATAAATTAGATTTAAACTAATGAATGTTTATTAGGGGCTAAAGAACATCAATGGTCTACTGACATCAGTGGTTGAGACTATGAGGTATAGTAAAGGATTTGGCTGCAGGTGCACAAGAACAAAGTTTAGATACACTATATGTATCTACACTGATATGTCAGAAGTCAGTTAACAGCACCACTGGGGATGGTTTGGGAACCTCAACATCTGTATAAGTTGAGAGGTGTTATGAGTAGGATTGAACACTCACCTGAATGCTCATGGCACAGTGACGTGATCTACAGAGAGATGATTGAGGGTTATCAGATGGATCAGATGTTCCATTTCCGAAGTTGTTCAGGAAGTTTACATTCCTGGACTCACAGGGTGATGTGTTTACCAGGAATACACCATAGAACTAATTATGGAAAACTGATTGATGCCTTTATTGGCATTATTCTATTGGAATGATTCATCATTGTGGAGATACATAGTCCATGTCCAAGTCCATGAAGGGCTACAAATGAGCACTGGTCCCACTGGACCCAACCCATTCAATGAGAATACATCCCCCACCAGACTGCACATTGCCTTGTTGACAAATGGGGCCCATGGGTTTATGGGGACTGTGCCACAAACAAACCCTTCCATCAGCCCCAGAATATTGGTATTGGACCATTGCACATTATCAGTCCCCTAAGGTCCAGTTAGACCCCTCACAAGACCATCTGAGGCATTGTGTCCAGTGATGGGGTATTAACATAGATCTGATGATCTGTTGCCATATCCCATCAAAACTAAGAATGTTGCACTGCGATGTGGAGAGTGTCTGCATTGAATGTGGATGAGATTTCTGCCAGAGTCACTCGATGACTATTCCTTAATACACTCGTTGTGTATAAGGAATGTTAAATGTCCACAAATCTTTGGAAATACAATGTCCTCACCCATTATCTAGCCCCACTTCTAATTATTCATATCACCTTGCCATGAGTATGCTGACCAGTGTTCACATCTCACAAATTACACAGGTGTGGTCCTTCCCAAGCCATCTCCCATTGATGAGGCCTCATCTTAATCAATTAACATATTGATACCACATGATTTTAGGCATATTATTGTGTATCCCTAGTGCAACTTCCATTAAAGTTCAGATCTGCTGTTACCACTCCGGAGTAATTGGTGATACCAGTGTATTGCCCAACTGTATACTTTATTACTGGTTTCAGAGGAATGAGATGGTCACATCAAACAGGCAACTCCATTTAATTTCATCAATATCTATCTATATCTGGACAGTGTCTGCAAGTTTTATCTGCAGTATCTAAAGGACTGGTTCTTTCTCACTCTCTGACTCTCTCTCAGTCATTCCCACTTGCATGTACAGCACAGGACAGGCATCGTGATGGAAGAAGGAGTGATAGAAGCAGGACGTGTGTGAAGAGAAGGGGAGGCACACAATAGCTCATTAGTCTCTATGGGGAATGATGGCTGTCTCCTCTTATTTGTCAGAAGAGCAGGAAGACGTAATGAAAGCAAACTGTGAACGCAGCCCCATCTGTCACTTTAAACGCCTGCTACATGCTTTTATTTAAATCCTCATTCAAGAAGCTCAGCAAACAACAATACAGCAATGTAATCCACTTCAGATGAAACTGTCGTGGAATATGTTTACTGCATTCTCCTTTCAGTGGACCATGAAGCCGTTTCTGTAATTCCTCCACTTGAACTTTGTCACAAACCTGCTCGGGAAGAAACTCTTTATCCTTTCTCTGTTTTCCTGTAGTGCACCTTGCTGTTTACAATTATATGCAAGGCCCAAAGCGAAGAAAATTACCTTAATTACACCCTCGCCCACTGCCGGGCAGTTCTTCTGGTCATCTCCACTCTGAGGTTTGTGCTTTTAATCACAATAGGCAATCACGAAGCCACCACTGACTAGAAGCATGCCATGCTCTGCCAGTGCGGCTGTGTTGCAGAGCAATTATGCCATAAAAAAAGAGAGCGAGTGTGAACCATGATCGCATCAAGTCCTGTCCTGCATCTATATGAGGTGTTTTATACCAGGGTGAATGAGTAATGAGTGATGAAATGAGTTTCATCAGGTCGCTTGTATGCACCTGTGGAGGCCTGTGGAGTTTAACTTTGTTCGACTTTGTTAACTTGAAAAGTTTGAATTGAATGTTGAAGATTTAGTAAATTTACTATTTAAGATATTAAATATTGTATGGTCAAATACTGATACATTAGATTACAATAGCCTTAATATTAATGAATCTGTTCATTTAACCCAAAATCTCAGTTGAGGGTGATTCTTTCTTTTTTCCATTTTTAAAATGTGTCTTTAATAATTTAACTAACTATTATTAATCTGAAATTATTAAACTAATAATACTATGATTAGTCCTGCCAGAGCCAGTATAAGCCAGCATAGCATCACACTCAGCAGTACAGGAAATGATAATTTGCTCTTAACCCTCTGATTAGACAGAAGTCTCAAAATATTCTATTCTCTTCAAATAAATAAAGATGAATTAACAAAAGTCAGCCAGTCAGAATGCATTGATGGCCCACCCATTATCAAATTAAGCCGTTCATATGATAACAGTATGATAATACCTCAGTTCTTATTGGGGGATTGTAAAATGTAAATGTAAAAGTATACAAAGACACCCAATAAGGTGCAAAGAGCACACGTGCCCAGAGCAGTGGGTAACACTATCTATGGTGGTGACGGGGCACTTCAGTCATGTCCTGCCAGTTTAGGGAATTGAACCGGAAACCTTCCAGTCAGGAGGCTGGTTCCCTGACAACCAGGTTGTGACTTCCCCTGTTTTTTAAAATCACCATATAGTATCAGTGTTGAGTTAAGAAGACTCAGATTGTTTAATGCAACACCATACTCAGGAGACCACCTTAATCTGAGAACTGTACTTTGCAGGCAGTTAGATGCCAGTATTCAAATCTTCAAAATATGTAACCTACAGACATGATACAGCCTATTCTAACAAACTAAACGACCCTATCAATCAATCATTGTGTGATATATTATTAGTGAGTAATCCAGCTCACAAAACTGATAAAATTCATTAATTTCCAACTGAATTAAATTCCAAGTTTAAATTCCAAAGGAACAGTGCATGTTTACTTTTTTGTCCACATGTACATGCAGACTCTGACTGATCAGCAAGAGGGGGTGGAGCTAATGACATGACTGACCCAGGTATTGGGTTATATATATATATTTTTTTGTTATACATGAAAGTAAAAAAGCAAACTTACTAATATTTTTTATTTTGTTTATATATATATATATATATATATATATATATATATATATATATATATATATATAATTTATTTATTTTATATTTATATATAAACAAAATAAAAAATATTAGTAAGTTTGCTTTTTTACTTTCATGTATAAATGAAAGTAATATAATGTAATGTATAACTTATATATTGTAATTAAAAAATAGTAATATCCTTGTCAATCTAATCATTAGAAATAACTCATCAAAATCCTGGAAGATCATTTTTAAACAGGATTTCTGAGACGATTTTTAGTCTTTATAAGAAGAAAAACACTGTAAGCTCAAGTACATAAAAACATGATAAAATTCATAAAACATTCTAATTTAATATTTACATCTCAAATGAAGACAAATCTTAGTAGCATAGGATCTCCTGAGAAACAATATCTGGTATGTGTGACTGTCTCCAATAAATCCTGTTCTAATTTGTTGGTGAGTAAAGGCATGTCATACTATGAAAACACCTCACAAAATTAGTCTAGGGATCTAAAGGTTAAACACATGGATTTTTTTTGTCCAGGGGGCTTATATGCCTGTTCAAACATTTAGGAGTTGACATTTAGGAGTGTTTCTGGCTGGACTGCTTTTAAATGAGGTCCGAATCTGGGCAGTAAATCAGAACCACATTTTTATCCATATACCATTGCTATAACATATGTCATATATATATATATATATATATATATATATATATGTATGTGTGTGTGTGTGTGTGTGTGTGTGTGTGTGTGTGTGTGTGTGTGTGTGTGTGTGTGTTATAGCAATGGTATATGAATAGATATATATATATATAACATACAAATAAGTCAGCAGTTATTTTTAGTCATTTTTACATGGACATTACAGTTAACCATTATCAAAACCAAGTAAAATGTCCAAAATCAATTTGATGTTTGTTTCTGAGAGAAAACTGTAAACAACAATACACCACTTAAACCATAAAATACACAGTTGTTATCATTGTGTTATACTGCTTATATGTAATTACAGCATTTGGTAACATTATGAACCCCATTTACCTTCAGCCTAACTTTAAAGTTTACTTTTAATGTCAAGTAAATGAAAAACAAACTAATCATTATAATGATAAATAATTCATCTAAAATGAATAAATTACTTTTGTTATTGTCAGCATTGTTGGGGCTCCCAGAGGTTAATAAACTGTCAGTACTCAGTTAAGTGGTCAGGTGAATTTTCTATATTCATAGAGGTGGATGTGGCATAGCCATTGGTCAGATCCATTCATATAGATTACAACCTTAGAGTTAGGAAACACACAGGATGAGCAGTACAATACGCTCAGTTCGGGGGTGTTATCATAGAACGAACAGGAGTTAACCTCAGATCCAGTGCCTTCTGAAATAGACGGCCTGTGTTTCTTCCTGTTATTGTGACACATTATAACTGAGCATATGGCACTAAATAAGCATTATTAGGCTCCATAATGGGCAGTTAATGTGAACCACATTTAAATATCAGCACAGAAAACCTGCATGGTTATGTTGGTTCTAGTTAACCTAGTTACTCTTCATTCTACTTAACAAATCAAAAGAAATGAATCCAAAGAGTGATTTCTCATCTCCTGAAAAGTTTTCAGTTTGGACATTTGTTTTTATTATTCAGTCCTAAATGCACAGTAAAAAAAACAGATGGACAATTATAAAGAATAAAAACCCTTTAGAAGATGATCATGTGAAGATGAATCTTCAATTTAGGATGTGCTGTAGTGTGTGTGCAACTCCAGGGGCCTAGGATTGTAGCTTCAATCCATGTTCTGGCCTGTGTCTGTGACGTTTGAGATGTTCTCACTGTAGGTCTCCTACTAGCTAGATAGCAATTCATTTGTGGTCCAAACATGGCCCACATTTGAGCCAAAGTTCCAAAAGCGGTCCAGATTTGGCCCAAAACTGTCTACTGTCTGGGTAGGTGCATTGTCCATGCTAAGGTTGCCCTTAGGTGTAAGTGAATGGGTCTATGTTGTACTCTGTGGTGGATTAATGCCCCTGTCCGTGGGGTATTACTGCCTTGCATCCAATAATTCTGGGTAAGCTTTAGACCTACCTTCACTCTGACCAGAATGAAGCAGAAAATGGATGAAGGATGATATAAACCTCTGAAACCTCAGAGAACAGACATTTGATGTTTGTCTTGTTTATTGTTTTTTTGTCTGTTTTCTTTTCTTCCAAAATCCCATTCCAATATCCAATCCAGACATCTCTGCTTGGAACATAAGATGTCAATACAGAGTTCAAGTGCAGAGCAACTCTGAATTAATCCTTAGGCAGCCATGCTCCTATTTCTGTGCTTCCTGATTGGGTCTTAAATGCATGACTACTGTTCTGTGAAGTTAGTTGTGCAAGCCATCACTCCTCTTTCTTGCCCATTCAATTTGTTCCAGAATGAAAGTGTTACATTAATTTATGTAATATAGTCCAACAGCTCCTCCGAGGCCCTGATCCCGTGTCTGGCAAAAGCACTTTCCTCAAAAGCCCGAGTTTCTGCAAAAGCGTGCCAGCAAGAACCCCTCCCAGGACATCTCCACGAGGCATTTATATTACAGAGAGTGATTCATTATTATAATGGGTTATCGTGTGTTTATATTATCATATGTAAATTTGGAAGTGACAAACCATAAACCACAAACCCAACTGATTCTCCTTCAAAAGCAACAACCCATGTATGTAAAACACAGATGTAAAATAGGCCAATTCCAAAACTCCAAAGCTATTATTTAACATCCATCCTTCCATTCATTATCTGCTGCTTATCTGTGGTCCGGATAAGAGGAACCACCCTCCCCGTCAGCCAATATAGAGGCACCGCCCCGAGGGCCACACAATATTGCAAAGACTTGTCAGCCAGGACAGCCCTACAACGTCCAGAGTCTTGAGAAACTCTGGGCAGTAATCCTCAAAATATTCCTTCCACAGTCTCATGACGTCCACAGTCGAGGTCAGCAGCCCTCCGTCCCCACCATATACAGTGTTGGTTGGGAACTGCTTTCCCCTCCTGAGCCATCTGACAGCTTGCCAGAATCTTCTCAGAGCCGACCGATTTCTGCTCTTTATAACAAAGAAGATGGATTGAAGCTGAAGATGCGAGTTAAAGCTAAGAAAAGGACTGGCAAGCAAAACATCTGCAGGTATTTTTCCTACTTTATTAAAAAGTAGGAGTTAGCAACAATCATTCCACTGGAAATTTCAGAAGAAGGAAAGGGGCACCTAAACCTTCAGCAGGCACTGAACATCAGTCCCCGAGCTCCCCCACAGGAACCGCATCAAACTGCAGAGCTGCCAAACTACTGCACATCTTTATTTACACTCTTCTCTATGGAACAGAGTAATGAATGGTAATGCATTCAATGAAAAATTCAGGAATGAGGGATTGTGGGTTTTAATGCGAACATTAATAATAATAATGCCTATATTCCAGTACAGCCTATCCCAATATCAAAGACACATATGGCACATATCCAGCTTCCTTAACATACTTTCTGTCCTCAATTCTCCGTAATATCTGTGATGAATTAACATAAACACACCAAGATTAGAGTTAGGTCCTGGGGGTAATCTACATAGCAGTATTACTTAAACCAGCTTTCAGTAGAAATGCCTCCCGCCTCATCTTCTATTAGGCAGGTTTGATTTTTTTTGGCTGAGAAACAATGCAGTGCAATGTGAAATGCACTACTGGATGAGGGTGAGGATATACATGAGCAGTGTTAGGAAGACAGAGTAGGTTAATAAGCAATGCATAGAGGGTGCTGAGATCAGGGTACCTTCAATAAGGATGCCAAAATGGGTTCTCAAGAATGGCAGGAGATCCCAATTTCACTTCAAGAGACTCTACATCAAGCATGTTTGCCTCATCTACACTCTTTAGAATTGTAAACAATGATTGTCATTTTAATTTTCATACTAATAGAGCTCAAAACAAAAATAAATACGCCATACTTCAGCCATAACATTAACACCACCTCCTTGTTTCCACCCTCACTGTTGATTTTATCAGCTTACCATATAGGAACTCCTTAAGTTAACAGGAGCAAGCTGAGGTGATTCAGCTTTAATAGATCTCCCATGTTCCTCTGTTGGAAATGTACCAGTCATAACCTACTGGGTGGAGACCTCGAGAAAGACTTAGGACATGCTGGAAGGATTATATTTCTCGGTTGGCCTGGGAGCACCTGGAGATCCCTGAAAGGACACAGTGGAAGTGGCTGAATACAGGGATGCCTGGGATTATTTGTCCTGCTGTCACAATGAAACTGGACTAAGTGGATAAGAACTTAATGAGATGACCATATGAATAGATATATTATGATAAATTATATACATAACCATATATGCTGGATCAATAATGCAATTCTTATATAGATACATAGACATATACGTTTAACTAAACTACACATAACCTGGGGTCAGATTCACAAAGGTGTCTTAGACTCGATCCATGATTAAAAACACTCCAGATCATCAATTTCCAACATGATTTCTAAAATATTGTCCTTGTAAGCAATACATAAATGAAATTATCACTGTGGGCTGCAGTGTTTCCAGCACTACTGCAGGATTATACTCTGACTTGATAATAGTAATGTTTGTCACTTAAGGAATGAAAGATTAAAACAAGATTATTCAGCAGTTGAGATTTTGGGTTAACTCAAAAGATGCCTTTAAAGTAGATTTTATGAGTTATTCTTACCTAATTAATTTATTTTGTTCAAACATACTGTGATTGATTAATTGATTAATAGATACTTTATTGATCCCTTGGAGAGAAATTACTTAATGATTAGTGATTAATATATTAAGTACATTAAACTTTCTAATAAAGTTAAACTTTTCTTCAATGTTTTAAGTGAACTTATCTTTACAGTGAAGAAAATAATTGAGACTTAAGACAATATTGAATGTTTTTGTTTTTTCTGCATTTTGAACAATGGGACTCATTTAACTTCTTAAGAATTTTCATTTCTTTCTTTATTCTTTTTTTTTCTTTTACAAAACGTCTAGTTCATGATTCATGATGGGTTTTTAAAGTGCAGAATTGTTCACAGCTCTGCCCTTATAATAATGGATCCTATTGTCCTCATAAACTGAATAAATCTCAAATCAGAAAACATTGGACAATGTCAAAATCTTCAAAAAAAATCTTCAAGATGGAGTTTTTATTTCTTAAGGACTGTTGGTGAATGAGAAGTTTTTTTTTAACAAGTTTATTATTGTATTTTAAGATACTCTGTATGATCTTTCTTATGAAGGCTTATGTGAATCCAGCCTCTGGAAATAGCACTTGTAGTGTGACTGGTCTTTCATTCGTATTACTCATTATTAGCATTTGTTGATGTTTGTTAATAAATGTTTGTGCTGGATTGGTGTGTTTTTGTTGTCCCCTTATTTCTGATTATGACAAGATACAGAAAAAAATGTATATAGTTAAAATATGTAAGCCATGTTCAATTACTACAGCTGAGAAAACGATCTAATGTAATGGCCATTTAGTTAAAGCCTTAAGTCATCGTGAATGGAACAACCTATATACGTTATGAAAGTGCCCATACCACCCGTAATTAGCAATCCTTGCTCTGCATGTTCAAGCTGTGTGTGTGTGTGTGTGTGTGTGTGTTTATGTACATGAACAGGAGCTGACAGGCAAGACTTCTGGACGCAGGATGACTACGGCTCCTGCTCTGTCAGTAATTAATTTCCATTCGGCCTGCTCCTCTGTGGCCAGACAGCCACTGAGAGACAAATAACCTCTAAACCTGATAAAATCAGCCATGACATCCATTAATTAATTTGGAACATATCATCACCTCTTATTGTGAGACTGCATTAATGAGGCAATGTCACCCCCATCTGTCTTTTTTTCTTTTCTTTTTTGTCACAAATTTCTTCTCTTTCCTCTTTACTGTGAGTAAAAGTGATTCGATCTTGTCTGCGAATGGCTGTTAGTCCTCCGTGTATTGCCTGGGAAACTCTTTTGTGCTGGTATGTGTGCTTCTGTGATATAAACAATATATACGAGGAAACTGTAGGATTACCAATGTGGTGTAACAAAAATACTAAAAGTTAATATATGCAAGTTTGTGCATGTGTGATGTACATATTGTCCCTAGTTTATGAATTCATATCAGAAATTCATTCACTGACAAAACATACACCCAGAAGAAGTTGTTGGAACTGAATGGAGCCCACAAACGTTGCAGCTGGGCTGTAGATACTGCCCAATCGTAGACTGCCGAAGCTGGCATCCTAGCTGGTGTCATTAAAGCTTGACTGGCTATAATCTGGCAACCAGTGTTGCACACTGGCAGAGACATTTCTCGGAAGCTCTTGCTTCATGTGTGCGAGCATTATCCTGCTGAAAAATGCCAGGTGGAAGCCTTGCCATGAGGCAACATGCAGCCGCAGGACTTCCTGCACATATCGCTGAGCTGTTAGTCTCCCTCGTATCACTACTAGGGGTGACCCTCTCTCGTATGAGACCAGATCGTCACACCAGCAGTTGGGGCAGTGTGTAAAGGCAGGATTGAAGCCTTCACTACCATGCCTCCATTACATCCCAAACAGATATGGTTCCAGGCGGTAACATTCCCAGATTCTCATTCGTGATCTTGCTGCAAACAAAGGTAACAGTGGTTTGGTCAGAACAGCCCAGATGGCAGATCTTGTGATTGTAATAAATCATTTAATGTGTAATGGTTTATTTCTCTGCTTACAGGAATGAATTCATTTTTTGATCTTAACTGACCTACACTTTGATAATCATACCCATGATAAACATGCAGCAGAACCTCTCAGTACATCCAGTTTCCAGCTGCTTAAACTCTGTTCTTGGTCTAAAATAAAGTCATAAATCATACAAAGTAACAGCAGATCATTTCAAGATCTAAACCTAGAAAACAGAATAAAAATAATTAACAGTAAAAGGTTTAGTTGTTCAGTTTTATTGACTTAAACATAAACAATCCAGCTCCAGTGTGTTCAGTATTCACTGCTGGAGAGGCCTCAGTCGTGCGCCCTCTGTTGGTCACCTGAGTCTTCAATCTTTGCACACATGAGACACAGGGACGTGTGCCTTACCTGTTTGATATTATTAATGTAAATGAGCCGAATAGTAGGTGATGTGTCTCACTTACAGAGGGCAGCCGGTTTGTCCTTATCAAATGTGCACTGACCACACATTTATCTCTCCCATGAGGATGAGATACTGACCCTTTCAGTTAAATATTATTAATAATAATATTATTGTTACCTATTTATATATTTATATATTTATCACACTCAGATTTAAATCATAACTTAATTACAGCAGTATAATCAGGATTGTTTCTGAACATGGGGGGAACATAGCATCCTAAACCCACCTCAATCAAATGTATCTGTTAGAGAAGAGAATTCAGAAGTAGAACCCAGTGTGTGTGTGTGTGTGTGTGTGTGTGTGTGTGTGTGTGTGTGTGTGTGTGTGTGTGNGTGTGTGTGTGTGTGTGTGTGTGTGTGTGTGTGTGTGTGTGTGTGTGTGTGTGTGTGTG